>CM060321.1:68521739-68526739 GCA_030674155.1 Stramonita haemastoma
GTGTGTGTGTGTGTGTGTGTGTGTGTGTGGTGTGTGTGTGTGTTGCGCCATGCACACGCAGTAACTGTTGTCAACGAAAACAAGCTGTTACATTTCAATCTTTAAGAGATGTTAGCCATTTAGGATACAACCTCAAAGAATGTTCCCCCCCCCCCCCTCCTCTCTTCTTCATCTCTCTCTCTTCTCTCTCTCTCTTCATCTTCTATCTATCATCTATCTATCTTCTATCTTTCCTCTCTCTCTCTCTCAGTCTGTGTGTCTCTGTCTCTGTCTGTCTCTCTCTCTCTCTCTGTCTCTGTATATCTGTCTCTCTCTCTCCATCTCTCTCTCTCTCTCTCTCTCTCTCTCCTCCTCTTTTTCTCCTCTCTCTCTCTCTCTCTCTCTCTCTCTCTCTCTCTCTCTCTCATTCATACCATATTATCACACCCAACACACCAACACCACAACAATAGATCCACCACAATGTGCAATATCTTCCCAGCATCAGCAGTGGCAGCACCACAACAGCACACCCCATCACCCCTATCAAAACACTCCCTGCGCCATTCGGGCGCTCTTTACACGGAATCAGAAGAAGCGTTTATTCTCTTCAGATAAAATGCCAGGGGGTCTTATCAGCCAGGCAGCCCTCCTCTGTTACGAGGAAAGAATGGATCCTGGTTCACAGCCAGCCACCAGTCTTCAGAGCGGAAGACAGAGGACATCTTCCTGTGGTTATCTGCATTCCTGATATTGTTGTTGTCATGACGGAAGAGTTAGGATATCAGTGGAGGAGATAGAGTGTATGAAAGGGAAGAGAAAAAGACAGAACAGATAAGTGTACAAGATAGGCCCAGAGAGAGAGAGGGGGGGGGGGGGGAGAGAGAGAGAGAGAGAGAGAGAGGAGAGAGAGAGAGGAGAGAGAGAGAGAGAGAGAGAGAGATAGGGAGAGAGAGAGAGAGGGAGAGAGAGGAGAGAGAGAGAGAGATAGAGGAGAGAGAGAGAGAGGAGAGAGAGAGAGAGAGAGGGAGAGAGAGAGAGAAGAGTAGGGAGAGAGAGAGAGAGAGAGGGAGAAGAGAGAGAGGAGAGGAGAGGGAGAGTGAGAGAGAGAGTTAGGAAGTGAGGAGAAGAGGAGATAGGGAGAGAGAAGAGAGAGAGAGAAGAGATAGAGGAGAGATAGGAGAGAGAGAGGAGGAGGAGAGAGAGAGAGAGAGAGAGAGAGGAGAGAGAGAGAGGAGAGGAGAGAGAGAGAGAGGAGAGAGAGAGAGAGGAGAGAGTAATAAGCACATATTATAGCTTTTATTTTTTATCTAGCCTTCGGTAGGAAATAAATCAAATAAAGTCGAAACAAGATTACGTTGGTCATACAAGTGGGGAAGAAAATTAAAAAGTAGAAATATCCCAAGGTAACAGAACTGCATAGACAGAAATCCAGACAATTAGTATTCAGACAGACAGACAGACATACAGACAGACAAACAGGCAAACAGACAGACAGACAGAACAGGGTAAAATTGCTATAATTGGATGCCAACATGCTGAGATATATTTTTGCTGAAAACAGAGGAGTGTGACACAGGCCTAAGCTGGTGTGGGTTTTTCAGTAGCAATGAAGACAGTCCTGCAGGTACAGAGATGCTGAAGACACTGAGGCTGCTCCTCCCCCCTCTCCCACCCCCCTTTTCACTTCTCACAACCCATCACACCCACCCAGTTCTTACTCTTTTCAATTCTTGAAAAAAATAAAGCTTTTATCATTCCAACCATTACCCTTACCCCCCCTCCTCCTCCTTCTTGCCCAAACCACTCCGTTTATTCTTATCAGAAAACTATCCATGCAATTTCAGAGCTGGTTGGTTTTTCCAGAAACCCCCAGTATCTGACATCTCACTCATTTCGATAGGAGATGCTTTACACAGGCAATATGAGGGGTTCGGGTACAGGGGGAACAGGAGGGGGGCATTGGGGGGTAGATCACGGGGTGTCAGAGGATAGATCATGGGGTATTATAGGGTAGATCATGGGGTGTCAGAGGTAGATCATGGGGTATTATAGGGTAGATCATGGGGTGTCAGAGGGTAGATCGCGGGGTGTTAGAGGGTAGATCATGGGGTGTCAGAGGGTAGATCGCGGGGTGTTAGAGGGTAGATCATGGGGTGTCAGAGGGTAGATCGCGGGGTGTTAGAGGGTAGATCATGGGGTGTTACAGGGTAGATCACGGAGTGTTACAGGGTAGATCGCGGGTGTTAGAGGGTAGATCATGCGGGGTGTTACAGGGTAGATCAGGGTCAGAGGTAGTCCAGGTGTCAGGGTAGATCGGGGTGTTAGAGGGTAGATCATGGGGTGTTACAGGGTAGATCATGGGGTGTCAGAGGGTAGATCGCGGGGTGTTACAGGGTAGATCATGGGGTGTCAGAGGGTAGATCGCGGGGTGTTAGAGGGTAGATCATGGGGTGTCAGAGGGTAGATCGCGGGGTGTCAGAGGGTAGATCGCGGGGTGTCAGAGGGTAGATCGCGGGGTGTTAGAGGGTAGATCAGGGGGTGTACAGGGTAGATCACGGAGGTGTTACAGGGTAGATCGCGGGGTGTTAGAGGGTAGATCATGGGGTGTTACAGGGTAGATCATGGGTGTTCAGAGGGTAGATCACAGGGTGTCAGAGGGTAGATCGGGGTGTTAGAGGGTAGATCATGGGGTGTTACAGGGTAGATCATGGGGTGTCAGAGGGTAGATCGCGGGGTGTTACAGGGTAGATCATGGGGTGTCAGAGGGTAGAGCACGGGGTGTTACAGGGTAGATCGCGGGGTGTCAGAGGGTAGATCAACGGGTGTTACAGGGTAGATCGCGGGGTGTCAGAGGGTAGATCGCGGGGTGTTAGAGGATAGATCATGGGGTGTCAGAGGGTAGATCATGGGGTGTCAGAGGGTAGATCATGGGGTGTCAGAAGTCTGGTGTTCAAGTCTGCTGGTGTGTAGCATCTCTTACATACTGCCATCAGCCCACCTTCAAGGAAATCTGTAGTATTTACTGGAATACTCATCTCATGTGTCTGTACATCTGTCTCTATGATTTTGTGCCTGTCTGTCTGTTTCTTGGTAAACACCACAAATACTTGCCATATTTTTTTTATCATCATATCGCTAATGGTAGGTATCCATTCCCATATCTCCTTTTGCTTTCAATTCAGCATCAGGACCCCTTACCGTGATTCGGTTGATAGAGTCATCAGGCCAGGAGGTTTAGGGGAGAGCTATCTACCAGCATTGCACAACCAGGCCTTCCCTCTCCTCCTCAGTCACGGTGTGCTGTCAAAGACTCGACTCCATGGCAGCAGAGCCTGTCTTCATTACTCATCACTTAGCGGCTTGCCTTACATCTGTAGTTTGTCAGTTATGTATTTAGTTCAACGCTCTCAGTCAAAGTGTTTCTCCTATAGTTTTCAATGTGTTGATCTATGCCACCTGTGCTGGTAATGTCCAGCTGACTCAAGGAGTGTAGCGGTGACTACGTGCACTATGTCCTGCAGGCTGCAGCACACCTGCCTGGAAACATGTCTGCCAAACAGCACAGGTCTAGATATACAGAAGTGAAGACTGCAGTCATCTCCCTTTCCTCAGGAAATAGATGTCTCTCCAACTGTACTGTTCTAGTTACACAGAAGTGAAAACTGCAGTCATCTCCCTTTGCTGAGGACCCAGTGTGGTGGCAGTTCTTCGCCCTGTGAGCTGTGAGGACATGATAGAACGAAGGCCGGTAAGTGAGGCACAGCACAGAAAGGGCTGCAGACACGGCAGGGTTGTCTGCCCTCCACACCACACAGAAAGTCTGCGCAGCCAATGTCTGATGAACCAATGTCTGATGAACCAATGTCTGATGAACCAATGTCTGATGAACCAATGTCTGATGAACCAATGTCTGCACAACCAATGACTGATGAACCAATGTCTGATGAACCAATGTCTGCATTACCAATGTCTGATGAACCAATGTCTGATGAACCAATGTCTGATGAACCAATGTCTGCACAACCAATGACTGATGAACCAATGTCTGATGAACCAATGTCTGCATTACCAATGTCTGATGAACCAATGTCTGATGAACCAATGTCTGATGAACCAATGTCTGCACAACCAATGACTGATGAACCAATGTCTGATGAACCAATGTCTGCATTACCAATGTCTGATGAACCAATGTCTGATGAACCAATGTCTGATGAACCAATGTCTGCTGAACCAAATGCCTGCTGAACCAAATGTCTGCTGAACCAACGGCTGCTGAACCAAATGTCTGCTGAACCAACGGCTGCTGAACCAAATGTCTGCTGAACCAAATGTCTGCACTGACTGCTGTTCCCTCCCGCTTTAGGATGAAAAGAGAACAGAGCAGAATGTTGAAAACACGCCGTGTTTTTATTGGAAGGAAGGGAGGGTTTCTATGAGAGTGTTTATTTTCTCTTGGAAAAGGTGGGAGAGCTGTGGAGGGTTAACAGGGAAAAGAAATATTCCACTGAGAAAATACACCACTATCAGGAATAGAAAGCGACCGGTGATTCAACGATGGCACTCACTCACTAACACACACACACACACACACACACACACACACACACACACACACACACACACACATACACACACACACACACACACACACACACACACACACACACACACACACACACACACACGTACGTGCGCGCGCGCGCGCGCGCCACCCAGAGAGAGAGAGATATATAGACAGACAGACAGACAGACAGACAGACAGACAGAGACAGAAACAGAGACAGAGAGAGGCAGAGAGAGACAGAGGAGAGACAGAGAGAAACAGAGAGAGACAGAGAGATAGAGAGAGAGAGGATAGCAAGGGAGTTGAGAGTGAAATAGGAACAAACACAGACACACAAACTGACAGAGCAAGAAAGGAAGAGACAGAGACAGAGAGATATACAGATAGACAGACAGAGACAATGAGGCAAAACAAATACAGAACCACAAATAGGCACGGGGAGAGAATCAGA
>CM060321.1:68531739-68543749 GCA_030674155.1 Stramonita haemastoma
AGTGAAGTTTTAGAGGGGTTTTCTTATTTTTAGTTTTCTTTCTTAAAATCATGACTGCTTTAAATGTGGATCTCCCAATTTTGCCATCTGCAATCTACAATACATGGTTTAAAGAAGGCCAGAAAACTCTTGACACAACCACGTGAGTGAGAGAGAGAGAATGTGTAAGATTTATATATTATATATATATATATATATATATATATATATATATATATATATATATATATATATATATATATATATATATATATATAAACAGATAACATAAAACAGACCAAAAACTTCTAAATGAATGGCACCACTCCAGTGGTCCATCAGACAGACCCTCTTCCTTCTCTACAGCCGCCTGGTCTCCGCTACTGACTGAGGACCACACTACACTGCACTGCACTGCACTACACTGCACTACACTACACTACACTGCACTACACTACACTACACTGCACTACACTACACTACACTGCACTACACTGCACTACACTACACTACACTGCACTACACTACACTACACTACACTACACTACACTACACTGCACTACACTACACTCACTGCACTACACTACACTACACTACACTACACTACACTACACTACACTACACTACACTACACTACACTACACTACACTACACTACACTACACTGCACTACACTGCACAGCACTACACTACACTGCACTGCACTACACTGCACTCACTGCACTACACTACACTACACTACACTACACTACACTACACTGCACTGCACTGCACTGCACTGCACTGCACTACACTACACTACACTACACTGCACTGCACTGCACTGCACTGCACTCACTGCACTACACTACACTACACTGCACTGCACTGCACTACACTGCACTGCACTATACTGCACTCACTGCACTTACACTACACTACACTACACTACACTACACTACACTACACTACACTACACTGCACTGCACTGCACTACACTACACTGCACTGCACTATACTGCACTCACTGCACTAACTACACTACACTACACTACACTACACTGCACTGCACTGCACTACACTGCACTGCATTGCACTGCACTACACTACACTACACTGCACTACACTGCACTGCACTGCATTGCACTGCCACAGACCTGTTGGCCAACAGCGGGTACAGATGGGTTAAGGCAATAAACCAGAGACCTTTGCTTCACAGATCACTGATGGTTTTCCAAGCTGAAGACAATACAGAAGAGAGAAAGGAGACACAGGTTTAGGACAGGCGCTAAAGATACCCTGTGTGCTTCACTTCCTATTCCTGCCTGTCAATGTCTCTCTGCCTGTGTGCTTCACTTCCTATTCCTGCCTGTCAGTGTCTCTCTGCCTGTGTGCTTCACTTCCTATTCCTGCCTGTCAATGTCTCTCTGCCTGTGTGCTTCACTTCCTATTCCTGCCTGTCAGTGTCTCTCTGCCTGTGTGCTTCACTTCCTATTCCTGCCTGTCAATGTCTCTCTGCCTGTGTGCTTCACTTCCTATTCCTGCCTGTCAGTGTCTCTCTGCCTGTGTGCTTCACTTCCTATTCCTGCCTGTCAGTGTCTCTCTGCCTGTGTGTTTCACTTCCTATTCCTGCCTGTCAGTGTCTCTCTGCCTGTGTACTTCACTTCCTATTCCTGCCTGTCAATGCTTCTATACCTGTGTACTTCACTTCTTCACTTCCTGCCTGTCAGTACAGCACTAATTCCCGGTGACTTGCACTACTTTTTGCAGGGGCGGCTGTGGCATTTGCCGCTCTGAGATAATCCCATTAAAACCAGGCACTCCATTTGTCTGACAGTCGCTCTTCTTGTTAGCCCAAGTGATGGTGGTAAACGCTTCTTGGTTGTCGTGTGTGTGTGTGTGTGTGTGTGTGTGTGTGTGTGTGTGTGTGTGTGTGTGTGTGTGTGTGTGTGTGTGTGTGTGTGTGTGTGTGTGTGTGTGTGTGTGTAGACATCATTCTAATTGTTTCTGTCGCTCTGTCTCTGCTGTTGGTCGCTCTCTCTCTCTCTCTCTCTCTCTCTCTCTCTCTCTCTCTCTCTCTCTCTCTCTCTCTCTCTCTCTTCTCTCTCTCTCTCTCTCTCTCTCTCTCTCTCTCTCTCATTCGCTTTCATAACAAACTGATTTATGCAGTATCTGGAAATGCCAGACCTTTGCTCTGTATCATGGGCAGGAGGAAAATACCTGCTGATGCCTGCTGTCACTTCAAAGGCCCGCACCTCTCCGCGCTATCTTCCTCCCCACTCTAGGACCGAACGTAAAAAGGGTCTGGAAATCTGGGGAACGCAGCGGTGCTACCTTCCGCCCCTCCCCCCACGTGTGACCTCTGTGGATTCCAGCACAGTTCCCCGCCTCCACTCCTCCCGCCATCCCCATCCTGTCCTGACATATCACTTCATGTATTACCTCTTGAGTGAGGTTTCTTCAGATTAAACCCTGAGGTTTGGAGGAAAACCAACATTGCATATAGCTACAAGTGTGTTGTGGATCAGTCTGATCACTCCAAGCGAGAGATTAACCGTACATTAAAATCCTTCTTCTTCTTCTTCTTCTTCTTCTTCTCTTCTTATTCTTTTTCTTCTTCTTCTTCTTCTTCTTCTTCTTCTTAGTTTAATGTCAATTCACCACAGGGTGATTTAGACAAAATCTGAGAGCAAAGCCATCCATGCCGGCACATGGCAGGCTGAGAAGAAATCGATGGCTGTTGAAAGAAAAGTGCCATAGCTCAATCCAGACTGTGTTTCAGAGGGGAGCAGTGGTCCTTGCCTGGACATGCAGGTAGGAGAGAAAACGATGACTGCTGAAGGGAAACAGCCACAGTTCAATGCAGACTTTGTTTCAAAGGGGAGGAGGGGGGCATTCTGGCCACCAGCACTGAGCCAGCACCATGGCGCTGAAGGAATCTGGGAGAGGCAGAGAGTTTGGGTCAGTGGCTGGCATCCCTTTGCCATTGATAAACCAGCAGTGGCAGTCCTAGTCTTTATTCAATTGGGGCAGTCAGGCAGAGCGTGGCTGATCAAACAGTATGCTGGACACTTCACTCTTGACCACAGAATAATAGACATTCTCCACAGACAGAGACATACAGGCCAAGAGGATCTGAAACCTAACACCTCTTGGACTGCACCCTGTAAACATCCTCTACTTCAGGAGAACGAAGAAGGTGTGGAGTGCCAGGAGGGAGGTGAGGGGCAAACAGAAAGGGGGGGGGGGTGCACACAAAAGCCAAGCCTGTGCCTCATGGCTTGATATGTTGGCACAAACCCCCTGCACCTATACACTAATAGGAGTTCATGTTGGGCCTTCCTGTACGGTCTGCAGCCTGTGTTCCCACTGACCCACTCTGTGAAGCACAACACTGAAATCTATTCGGCAGCTTTAGGGATGGTGCTAGAATAACTGTCTGAAATCACGATTCGGTGTGTGTGTGTGTGTGTGTGTGTGTGTGTGTGTGTGTGTGTGTGTGTGTGTGTGTGTGTGTGTGTGTGTGTGTGTGTGTGTGTTGTAGTTGTGTGTGTGTGTGTGTGTGTGTGTGTGTGTGTGTGTGTGTGTGTGTGTGTGTGGAGGGACTGGGGGAAGACGATGGAGAACCCTCTCTCTCTCTCTCTCTCTCTCTCTCTCTCTCTCTCTCTCTCTCTCTCTCTCTCTCTCTCTCTCTCTCTCTCTCTCTCTCTCTCTCTCTCTCTCAACACTACTGTCTCAATAATGTGTACAGTACATTGTCAATCTGCCAGACTTTTAGCAGCAGTTGTTTACCTATCTGGCGGAGAAATGAGGATAAAACAGGTGTGTGTGCGTGTGTGCGTGCGTGCGTGTGTGCGTATGCGCGCGCGCGTGTGTGTGTCGGGTGTGTGTGTGTGTGTGGTGCCAGAGAAATCTTGTGCCGACTTAACTGATAGTGAGGGTGGTCTGACTGTTGAATCTGATGACGTGTCCAAAACACATCGTGTGCTGTCTTCTTCACCATCACCCCACAGAGAGTGAGAGACAGGAGAAAGGAGACAGACAGACAGACAGACACACACACACACACACACACACACACACACACACACACACACACACACACACACACACACACACACAGACAGAAACAGGAGAAAGGATAGAGAGATAAAGAGAGACAGACAAACAGCCAGGCAGACAGACAGAGACAGAGACAGTCAGACAGACAGAGACATAGATAGATGCAAAGAGAGGGAGGGAAGGAACGAGACAGACAGACAGAGGTAGAGAGCGAGAGAAAGAGAGAGGATGGTGAGACAGACAGACAGAGACGGACGTACCCTAAGACAGATAAGGGCAGACAGACAGATAGAGACAGAGACAGAAAGAAAGAAAGAGACAGAGACAGACAAAAATGTACAGACAGACAGGCAGAGAGACAAGGGAAATTCTTGAACACCTGCGTGCGTGGTCGCGTATGCATAATTGCACGCATAGACGCTATTGCACGTGTTTGTATATGTGAGTGATAGAGATGAAAACGACTGTGTTTACACGACAGGGAAACATTATCTCCGAATCAAAGATAATGGAGTCAGGGAGGAAAACAAAGAGACAAGCAAGATGTTTACAGACCGGGACATTTCCTCCTCAGACATCACAGCACACAGACATTGCAATCTACAAGACAAAACACCATCAACACCACAGACAGTGACAGTGACAGACAGACAGACAGACAGATAGACTGACAGACTGACAGACAGACTGACAAACAGGCAAACAAGGCAGTGTCGGAGTCCCAGAATGGACATCAAGCGGGCCAGACTGTGTGGACAGACAACAGGAGTGTCCAGCTGGCTGACTGACCAGTGCAATGGACAGACCATCAGCTTCACACAAGCAGCAGAGTTTGGTGTGGAGGGGGGGGGGGGGGCTGTCCTCATTCGTCATCATCAGCCCTCTCTGGAGGGGGACAATCACTCCCCGGCCCCCTGTAGCATACTGCTCACTGATAGCTGGCACTTCTGATGGACTGTTTCGGCGCGGCCTGAATGGTGTGTGTGTGTATGTGTGTGTGCGCGCGCGCGCGCGCGTGTGTGTGTGTGTATGTGTATGTGTGTGTGAGTGTGTGTGTTGTGTGTGTGTGTGTGTGTGTGTGTGTGTGTGTGTGTGTGTGTGTGTGTGTGTGTGTTGTGTGTTGTCGGGAGGGGGATGTCTGTCTGCCTGTATATCTGTCATCCTGCATCTATGCCTCTGCCTCTGTAAGTCTGTCTAAATGCCTGTCTTTCTTCTTCTTCTTCTTCTTCTTCTTCTTCTTCTTCTTCTTCTTCTTCATGCTTCTTCGCAATTCGTCTTCCCAATTCTTCTTCGCATTCAATTTCTTCGCATTCTTCTTCTTCGCATTCTTCTTCACATTCCTCTTCTTCTCATTCTTTTCTTCGCATTCTTCTTCTTCTTCTTCTTCTTCGCAATTCTTCGCATTCTTTTTCGCAATTCTTTACAATTCTTGTTTTTCTTCTTCTTCTTCTTCTTCTTCTTCTTCTTCTTTTTCTTCTTCTTCTTCTTCTTCTTCTTCTTCTTCTTCTTCTTCTTCTTCTTCTTCTTCTTCTTCGCAATTCTTCTTCGCAATTCTTCTTCTTCTTCTTCGCAATTATTCTTCTTCTTCTTCTCTTCTTCTTCTTCTTCTTCTTCTTCTTCGCAATTCTTCTTTGCAATTCTTCTTCGCAATTCTTATTCGCATTCTTCTTCTTATTCGCATTCTTCTTTGCATTCTTCTTCTCCTTCTTTGTATTGTTCTTCACATTCTTCTTCAAATTCTTCTTTCTTTCGCATTCTTCTTCTTCGCATTTTTCTTTGCATTCTTCTTCTTCGCATTCTTCTTCTTCGAATTTTTTTCAATTCTTCTTCTTCTTCTTCTTCTTCTTCTTCTTCTTCTTCGCAATTCTTCTTCTTCTTCTTCTTCTTCTTCTTCTTCTTTCTTCTTCTTCTTCTTCTTCTTCTCCATCTTCTTCTTTATTCTTCCTCTTCTTCTTCTTTTTTTTTCTTCTTTTTTTTTTTTTTTCTTCTTCTTCTTCTTCTTCTTCTTCTTCTTCTTCTTCTTCGCATTCTTCTTCTTCTTCTTCGCATTCTTCTTAGCATTCTTCTTCTTTTTCTTAGCATTCTTCTTCTTCTTCTTCTTCTTCTTCTTCTTCTTCTTCTTCTTCTTCTTCTTCGTCTTCCTTTTCTTCTTCACAATTCTTCGCATTCTTCTTCTTCTTCTTTTTCTTCTTTCTTCTTCTTCTTCTTCTTCTTCTTCTTCTTCTTCTTCTTCTTCTTCTTCTTCTTCTTCTTCTTCTTCTTCTTCTTCTTCTCCTCCTCCTCCTCCTCCTCTTCGCAATTCTTCTTCGTAATTCTTCGCAATTCTTCTTGTGTGTATACAGTTTTGTACATGATGTAAATTTGTCATCCGTTCCAACCGGCACACAATGGCCTACTATTCCGAAAAGCGGAACGGGTTTTAACGTCTATGCAAGATGTTCTGCATGTGTTCGGTTTATAGTCTCATCCGTTGTATTGTGTTGTGTTGGGATTTTTGCATGTGTTTGTATTCTGTTGTTTTATCATTGCCTTTGTTGCATCATAATGTGTGCCGTAAGTGCAAACAGAAGTGCACGCACGCGTGTGCCTGAGTGCGTGCATGCGTGTGGTTTATCATGAATATGTGTACACATGCTTCAAAGCGCATGATTACAAACATGTGTATACGTTTTATAAAGGCATGCTCACGCAGGCGTGTGGGCATGTGAGAGAGAGAGAGGAGTGGAAAGGCAATGGGGGGTGAGATCTGCAGAGTGATGTCACGCTTAGACACGCTTTGCTCTGATATAAGGAGGGTCTGACGTCACCGATTTATGTTTTCTCTGTTGAAACCGTTAACTCACTCTGGAGTGTTCGACTGGTTTCCTCTGTTGTAACGGTGAAATCTGGCATAGAGAACGATTTGAGGTAAAAGAAACACATGCATCTCTTTTGGCAAACTCCTACATGATTCATAGTTTTAAAAACATTAATTGGATAACAGAAATCTACGTTTTGGGCCGTTTTATTTTCCAGGAATACCACCTTTAAAGAACTAATGACTAATCTTATGGTGTATCACTGAATGATCAGAGTGTCAAAAGGTGACATTTTCTTCATCCTTCACACAAGTTGAACACCCAGTCCGCTCTGTTGGGGTGGCTTCTGATCTTAACCACATCTCCATGATGTCTTGTGTAATTAGGAATTAAATGGGTTTAGTGGAAAGTGTAGTGTATACTCAGTTCATCTTCCTTAGTGTTCACAGGATTAATGATCTTAACTGTGGCCCCATGATGTCTACTGTAATTAGGAATTTGATTAATTTCCCTGGAAAGTGTATTGTACGCTTTGTAAATCTTCCACAGTGTTGATTGTAACACACCAGCACACACACTCTCTCTCTCTCTCTCTCTCTCTCCTCTCTCTCCCTCTCTCTCTCCCTCTCTCTCTCTCTAAAAGAATAAAAGTATCAATCAAAAAATCTCTCTCTCTCTCTCTCTCTCCTCTCTCTCTCTCTCTCTCCTCTCTCTCTCTCTCTCTCTCTCCTCTCTCTCTCTCTCTCTCACGCACGCACGCACATACACACACATGCACGCACCAAATTTGATTACATAAAGTTATTTTTATTATTCGACATTTATTGACAATTTGATATTCTCTCTCTCTCTCTCTCTCTCTCTCCTCTCTCTCTCTCTCTCTCTCTCTCTCTCTCTCTCTCTCTCTCTCTCTCTCCCCTCTCTCTCTCTCTCTCTCTCTCTCTCACGCACACACACACACACATGCACGCACAAATTTGATAACATAAAGTTATTTTTATTAATCGACATTTATTGACAATTTGATATTCTTTTTCCCTTACATTACCAACTACACCTCCCCCCCCCCCCCCTTCGACCTCTCTCTCTCTCTCTCCTCCTCTCTCTCTCTCTCCTCTCTCTCCTCTCCTCTCTCTCTCTCCTCTCTCTCTCATCTCCTCTCTCTCTCTCCTCTTCTCCTCTCTCTCTCACACACTCACTCCACACACACACACACACACACACACACACACACACACACACACACACACACACACAACACACACCTCACTCACTCTCTACCTCTTCTCTGGTCTAATATCACAACTTGTGAAATGACGTTAAATGAATTTGAACATACAACTCACACACGGAAGCATGCGCGTACGCACATAATTATACACCCAGGTTGTAGGGAGTTTTTTTGGTGGTTTTTTTTTTTTTGGGGGGGAGGCGCCTTTTGCAGCCCCTTACGGCAGAGCAGACTGATGGCCCCCAGATGTGGCCCCTGCTGTTCTATCTAACTTGTTTGATGTGGCATTTTTTATCGGGGAAAACATCCCACACAGCCAGTGAGAGTGTTTTTTTTTCTGTTGTGTGTGTGTGTGTGCGCGCGCGCGCGCGCACGCGCGTGTGTGTGTGTGTGTGTGTGTATGTGTGCTGGTGAAGTGTGTCTTCAGTACATGTGGAATTAGGTTAATTAATGCATTAGGGTACATGAAAGGGAAAAAATGTAGGACACGTTTGCACATACCTACGTACGCGACGCATTTACACACACACACACACACACACACACACACACACACACACACACACACACACACACACACACACACACACACATCACTCACTCACTCACTCACTCACTCACTCACTCACTCACTCACTCACTCACTCACTACACACACACACACACACACACACACACACACACACACACACACACACACACACACACACCACACACACACACACACACACACACACAGGGACAGACAGGCAGGTACGCAAGCATGCATCCCTAAAATGAAAAGAGAAAGTAAAATGTAAAGAGAAAGAGAAAGTCAAACAAACTCAAACCTCTGGCCAGCAGACATAAACCTGCAGCATATTTCCCACACCTGGTCTATATCAGCATAGTCCCTCCTTTAATAGCATCTGCTGAAAAGAGCTAGCCATAACAATTCCAGTCCTCACTGTGAAAAATGTATCTATCTCTCCCTCCAACTTTCATCGACATGATTATGCTCATTGACAGCACTGTCTGATATCACGTCTGTAAAATGTTTGTAGGCGTGCGCGCGTGCGTGTGCGTGCGTGTGTGCGTGCATACGTGCATGCGTGCGTGTGTGTTGTGTGTGCATGCATACATGCATGCGTGCGTATGTGTGTGTTTATGCGTGAGTGTGTGTGTGTGTCAAAGTCAAAGTCAAATTTTTATTTACAGATGGTACATTGAGTAAGCAAAACACTTGCTTTTTTTCATCAAGCCATCTACGAAAGAAAATTATGTAAGAAAATGAAAAAGAAAACAAATAATGACATCAACAACTATTACAGCAATAAAGAGAACTGAAATGATGATAATCTCAAAAAACTAGCAAACTAGCCAACAACACACACCTTAACCAAAATTTTAGCATATCAATATGTAAACATTGCAATATTCAAAATACATACATACTAATAAACACTTGTTATCGACCAACCACTCACCCATGCCCGCTATTACATTTTAGATACCTATGTGAAACATACACACACACACACACATACACAAATTCACACACAAACACACACACACACACACACACACATACACATACACAGACTCAGAGACTCTGTGTGTGTGTGTGTGTGTGTGTGTGTGTGTGTGTGTGTGTGTGTGTGTGTGTGTGTGTGTGTGTGTGTGTGTGTGTATGTGTGTGTGTGTGTGTGTGTGTGTGTGTAAGTGGCTGAATGACAGACAGATGAAAACAAATAGAGATACAGATAAACACACAAGGCAGACTGAAACAGATAGAGACAGACGGACGAGGATCAGACCAAGATACCTACATACAAACATAGCAAGGCAGACCACAGGGAAACTGAGACAGACAGACAGACAGACAGACAGACAGACAGACAGAGACGCAGAGACAGTAAAACAAGAACAGTAAAACAGATACATAGAGAAACAAACACTTGCAGAAAACAGACCGAAAAACAATTACTTACATAGATGGTGCACAGATACAGACAGAAACTGTGGAACAGACATTACAAAAAGAGAGGAAAAGACATGTACAGAGACAGAGGATCAGACACAAGGACAGAAAGACACAAAGAAACAAATCAAAGAGAGGAACATACACAATAGAGATCGAGGTACAGGATGATACAAGATGAACACACGCACAGAGGAACAGAAACAAAGAAATCAAGGCAAAAGAAGGGCCAGACACATTCCAAGACAGAGGCACAAACATGGAAACGACAACAGGAAAGACGGACTGAAAGAGAGAAAGAAAGAAGGAAGGAAGGAAGGAAAGACTAGGGCAGCAGTACAGAGATAGAGGAAGAACAAAGACAAGGACAGCACACCTGCATGCATTGCCTCACAGACACAAACACATCAACACACGCCGATCAACATTCACAAGTAGTTGCTGCAAATCGTTTTTTTCTTTCTTTTTTTTATATTCCTTTTACTATCTGAAGAGGCACGTCACGATACCCCCAGCCCCTGTTGTGAGGGCCAGGTTCGTTTTCCATCCTGCTGACGTCAGAGAGTGACTTCAACTTCAGGTGTTATCGACTGATAACATTACGGCAACTAAGTGAAAAGATGGCAGCAGTCTGACAGACACAGACAGGCTGGTAGACACACAGACGGACACACAGCACCAGAGGTATATTATATAGACGCACACATGCTCGCAAACAAAAGAATGAAATTAAAACAAAGAAATGCACGCAAATAAAAGAAAAAAAGTGAAAGCAGGAAGAATGAGAAACGTCGGAAGGAAGGAAGGAAGGAAGGAAGGAAGGAAGGAAGGAAGGAAGCAAGCAAGGAAGGAAGGAAGGAAGGAGGAAGGAAGGAAGGAAGGGAGGAAGGAAGGGAGGGAGGAAGCAAAGGGAAGAGAGGGCGGGGGAGGGCGGATGGAGCACATCGCCACTAACCACCAGCCGCCATGGCGCAACAGTTAACGTGGTTTACCGCTTGAAAGGTTGCAGGTTCGAATCCCATAAGCCATAAAAGACATATGGATTTTTTTTTACTCTGGTCGGCTTCCATCTAGAGTGAGTTTGCTATGGGTTCATTGGGAAGATTGGGACTTCACAGTCGACCTTCACCCACTTTACAGATGCGAGTTTGAGAGTGATAACGCTCTTCTGGCTAACACAGCAGGTGTCTGTATCTTTCGGGTCTGGTTGACGCCATGATATGACATCCTGACGGTAATAGTAGAGTACAGCCCTGTCCCGTAGAAAAAAACAAATGCATTTCCAAAACTAATAAGCATAATTAAATCATCCCATTACCATCGATCATCATGCCATAGGAAAGTGTTTCTGATGCTGTGAACAGGCAGACAGACAGACAGACATACATAGCAAAGCAGACAACCATACAGACAGACACAGAGACAGACATACATACAGACACAGAGACAGACAGACGCAGAGAAAGATATACAGAGACATAGAGGCAGACAGACGCAGAGACAAACATACAGACTCAGTGACATATAGACAGACAGACACAGAGACAGACAGACGCAGAGACAGACATACAGACAGACTCAGAGACTTACATACAGACAGACTCAGAGACATACAGACAGACAGACGCAAAGACAAACATACAGAGAGACTCAGAGACATACAGACAGACTCAGAGACATGCAGACAGACAGACGCAGAGACAAACATACAAGAGAGACTCAGAGACATACAGACAGACACAGAGACAGACAGACAGACGCAGAGACAGACATACAAACAGACGCAGAGATAGACAGACAGACTCAGAGACATACAGACAGACTCAGAGACATACACACAGACAGACTCAGAGACGTACAGACAGACAAACGCAGAGACAGACTCAGAGACATACATACAGACAGACAGACAGACAGACAGACGCAGAGACAGACAGATACAGAGACAGACATACAGACAGACTCAGAGACATACAGACAGACAGACAGACAGAGCTAGAGA
>CM060321.1:68543849-68553849 GCA_030674155.1 Stramonita haemastoma
ATCTGCTCTATTTTATTTTGTGTGTCTGTTTTGTTTCTTGGGGAAACACCCCAAATACTTGCCTTTTTTTTTTATTTTTTTTCTTTTTCCCCCTAATGGGTAGGTATCCATTCCCATTTCTCCTTTTTCCCTTTTAATTTCAGCATTTAGGACCCCCCTTCCGTTTATTCGGTTGATAGAGTCATAGGCCCCGGAGGTTTTAAAGGGGGGAAACTATTACCCCGGCAAATTGCACAAACCCAAGGGGCCCCCTTTTTCCCCCTCCTCCCCAGTCCGGGTGTTTTCTTTTTCCAAAAAACTCGATCCATTGCAGTAGCCTGTCTTTTATTTTTTTCAAATTAGCCCGGGTTGCCTTTTAAAACTGTAGTTTGTCGGATGTATTTAGTTTTTTTAAAGCTCTCCCGTCAAAGTGTTTCTCCTTTTGTTTTCAATGTGTTTTTCTTTGCCACCGGGGGCTTTGGGGGGTGTCCAGTGACTTCCCAAAAGTGTGTAGCGGGTGGGGGCCTTTCGTGCAATATGTTTCCCGGCCCGGCTGCAGCCCCCTGCCTGGAAAAAAAAAGTTGCCCCAAAAAAGCAAAAGGTTTTAGTTATACAGAAGGGGGAAAAAACTGCAGTCCAAACTCCCTTTCCTTTGGAAAAAGATGGGCTCTTTCCAAAATGTAGGATTTTTTATTACACAAAAAGTGGGAAAAAACTTTCAGTTTATCTCCCTTTTCTGGGGACCCCCGTTTTGGGTTGGCAGTTCTTCGCCCTGTGAGGCTGTGAGGACATGATTGAAAAAGGGAAAGGGCCGGGGGGGTGAGGACAGCACAGAAAGGGAAAAGCAGGGGCAAAGGCGGGTTGTTTGGTTTCCCCCCTCCCCCCCCACCCCCCCCACAAAAAAAAGGTTCTGGGGGCAAAACCCAAAGTCTTAAAAATTTAAACCAAAATTGAAAGAAAACCAATGTTTATGAAAAAATGTCTTTCCAAAACCCTTTTTCAATTTTCCAAAACCCAAAGGAAAGATGGAAACCCCCGTCTGATTTTTCCAAAAACTTTGGGGTTTTTCCAATTTTCTGATGAACCAATGTTTTTGTGAACCTTGTTCTGATTTAACCAAAAGTCCTTGAACCAAATGCCTGCGAACCAAATGTCTTTCCCGCCAAAAGGCCCCGCTGAACCAAATGTTGCTGAACCAACGGCTGCTAAAAAAATTTTTGTGAACCCAAAAATCTGCACTGACTTTTCTGTTCCCTCCCGCTTTTGGAAAGAAAGAGGGAAAAGAGCAGAATGTTTTAAAAACGCCGTGTTTTTTAAATTGGAAGGAAGGGGGGGGTTTCTTTGAAAGGTTTTTTTTTCTTGGAAAAGGTTGGGGGAGCGTGGAGGGGGTTTTTAGGGAAAAAAAAAATTTTCCTGAGAAAATACACCACTTTTCAGGAATAGGGAAAACGAAAGGTGATTCAACGATTGGGACTCCCCCTCAATAACACACACAAAAACCACAACAAACCCCCCAAAACACCCCACAAAACACACACAAACCCCCACAACACACACACAACAACAACACATACACCCCACAACCACACAAAACAAAAAAACCCCCACACACACACCCCCCAAACACCAAAAACCCCAACACACACACGGGCGTGCCGGGCCGCGCGGGGGCGCGCGCCACCCAGGGAGGAGATATATGCAGCAGAAAAGAAAGACAGAACAGACAGGGCAGAGACAGAAACGAGACAGAGGGGAGGCCCGAGGAGACAGAGGGGAGAGACAGAGAGAAACAGAAAAGGGGACAGGAGATAGGGGAGAGAGGGTAGCAAGGGGGTTTTTAGAGGGGAAAAAAGGGAAAAATAAACACAGCACAACAACTGACAGAGCAAGAAAAGGGAAGAGCAAAGAAAGAGAGAAAATTTCGGGTAGGCAGACGAGACAATGAAAGGGAAAACAAATACAGAAAACCCCAAATAGGCCCGGGGGAGAGAAACCCGAGGCCAGGGCATTCGACGACAGACAGAAAGGGCAGGCAGGCGACCGACAGGCAAAAACAAATTTCCATCCGAAGGGAAAAAACCCTTGATAAAGCTTTTATGTGTTTTTTTACCCCGCATTTTTCGTGTTTGTTACCCAACTTTTGGGGTATTTTTATTTTTAAACCTTTCCCTTAGGTTTTTTTTTTACCCAAAAATTTGGTTTTATTTTTTACCTGCTTGGTTGGGTTTTTTAACCCCAAAATTGGTGTTTTTTATTCCTGGGATTAGGTGTTTTTTTCCCTTTTTGTTTGTTCCTGTATTACGTGTTTGTTACCCTTTTATTACGTGTTTGTTACCCCTGCCTTTTTTAAAAGTTTGTTTTTCCCCATATTAAATGTTTGTTATCCAATCAGAAAAGGAAAAGGAAATTTGTATTTAAAAACAGGGGCGGATTGGGGGGAGGGGGTGAACAGCCAAAACAAAAAAATTTTTTTAAACAAAAAAAATCCAAAACAAAAGAATGTCCCCCCGAATGTCGGTATACGGCTCCTTTAAAAGGTTAGAAAAGTAGTTCAATTTCTTTAAAAAAAAAATCTACCCGTGAAACCCCAAAAGGGTCAAGCTAAAGAAGGAAACAAAAAAACAAAGTTTAAAAGGGGATTTTTGCCATAGTGTCCCTTGGGTGACCACTAGGCTTTGCCCCAAAACAGGGGTCATCGTCATGTGGGGCAAAGGGGCAGTGCCCGTGCTATTGGGGCCCCCGTGAAATTTGGGGGTCCTGGGGTGTCCCGGTATAAAACATGCCCCCGTCTGCTTTTAAAACCCTTTAAATTTTCCCCTGATTATGTTCCCAAATATGTTAACTTTACTCCTAAAAATTTTCTCTCTTTTCGTTTTTTCTGCCCCACATTCGAGGTTTTTGGTTGTGTGTGTGTTAATTTCACGGCAAGGAAAGGGGGGTTAAAATGGGTTTTAGGGAGGGGGAACCCCGTGGGAAAAAAAAATGTGAATTCCCTTTTGAAAGAAAAAAGGGTTGGGCAGGAAAAGGGGGGGATTTAATGTTAAAAAACTGATTTTCCTGCTATTTTCACAGCTCCCCTACCGGGTTTCCCCCCTTCCCCCCAAAACACACACACAAACACCACACACCCCCACACAAAACACACACACACAACCCCCAACACACACCACACCCCACGCAAAAACAAACACCAAACCCCTACCAAAACCTTTTAAAGCAAAAGCACATTAACCCCCAACATGATTAAAAAAAAAGGGAGGGTTCCCCTTTTTTTTAAACCAAATTTTTTCTATCTTTTTTTTTGGGAGGGGTTTTTTTTAAAGTGGTGCAGAAAATAAACCACACATACAAGGGGTTTTTTCTTAACAACAAACAACAAATTTTTCATCATAAAAAAAAAACCCCAAATAAACACCGAATCAGCAGTACAACAACCCCCTCAACAACAACAAAAAGGAAGAAGAGCGCCAGCAAAACAGCAGCCCTTATGAAAAATTAGCATTGTTAGCATTTAGCATTGGGTTTTTTTTTGGAATAATTTGCATTATTGCTTTTTTATATAAAATTTTTTTTGTTGAGGGGGTGTTAAACAAAAACGTTATGTTTGGGTGTGGCCTCAAGCCCCATCGCTGGGCCCGAAAAAGGGGACATGCACTGCACGCTTTACTGGGCTGTGAAGCAAAAGCAACAATGGCATGGCCCGTTAACCCGCACACAGGAAGGGGGGGGGGGGGGGGCCCCAGGGGGGGGGGGGCCCGGGGGGGGGTTTTTGTCGCACGAAAGCGATTCATTTTTGCTCCACCAGCCCGTCTAATACCCAGAATTGATGGAAGCCCTGCATAAACTCGGAGATTCTGCACTATCAGAGCAGGTGGCTGCATGTCGATACCTGCAGAACCAACACAACACTTTCTTTAATTCCGGATTCAGAAGTTGTTTGTTTACTCTTTACTGTCACCACCCCTCATACCTTCTCCATTCCCGCTCCGTTTTCCGATACACTGAAGATTACACTGACGTTAGCTGTGCCGGCCCCCAAACCTACTGCCTGCCGATCCCAAGTCTGCTGCCAGTCAGATTGGAATGAAACCTAGGGTGATTTTAAACTACTTGACAAAAAGGGAATATGCTTTCCTTTGAGGGTGTGTATGCCTGCGTGTGAGTGTGTGTGTGTTGCGTGCGTGGCGTGCACGCGCGCGTGTGTGTATGTATGTTGTGTTTGTGCGGCGTGGTGCGTGCGTGTTTGTGCGTGATTTGAGAGGAGCAGACAGACAGACAGACCGACCGACAGAGAGGACAGACATGACAGACAGACGAACAGACAGGCAGAGATTTTTTTTGCAAATGTGTTTTACTAAAATTTTGGACAGAATAATTGACTGAAGAACTTTCCTTTCCAGAAATCTCCACAGCAACAGCTATCTACAACAGCGGTGAGCTTAAAGAGACCACCACAGTTGATATCATGGGATGTAAGCTTGTAATTGAAAGGCAGAATTAGCCTCCCATTGAGACTTTTTCATGCAGAAAAGGGCTGTTGGATAATAGTTCCTTATTTTGCATCGTTGATTACTTACTTTTTCTACGTTTAAAGTTATCCCTACCACACATTTCCTGATGTTTCATGCCCGCTTTTTTTTTCAAAATGGGGAAATCATAAACAAAATAATCATGCAATTATAATGATCGTTTGTGCTCAACCGAAACTAATCTGAATGGCTAAACAAAGGGAGTTAATGACAAACTTCCATCTGTAAACCAGGCGTCTTCATATAACATCTGCGCGTGGGTTACTTGAAAATGGCTACTTCCTCTGTTTATTCAGTAAGATTTTTTTTCGGGGGGTGCTAAATGGGAAGTACTTTTCGATCTTTCTGTCACTGTGAGGCTTTCTGTCCGCAGATGTCTCCACTGCCATAATACTTCTGTGTGCAGTTCTCTGCTCTTCTTTCTTAGCGTCTGGTGACGGAAGAGAAGTACAGTACAGTACTGTACAGCACAGTACAGTACAGTATAGTACAGTACAGTACAGTACAGTACAGTACAGTACAGTACAGTACGTTACAGTGCTGTACAATAAAGTACAGTACAGTAGCTGACATCGTTGCTGTAACAGCAGATCACACCACAAAGAGCTGTGCATAATGCCACCATTCTGCACACGAACCAAGACAACATGTACACAGCCTCTCACCTACAGCACAGTGAAGTTTTTAGAGGGGTTTTTTTTTTTTAGTTTTCTTTCTTAAAATCATGACTGCTTTAAATGTGGATCTCCCAATTTTGCCATCTGCAATCTTACAATACATGGTTTAAAGAAGGCCAGAAAACTCTTGACAACAACCACGTGAGTGAGAGAGAGAGAATGTGTAAGATTTATATATATATATATATTATATATATATATTTATATATATATTATTATATATATTATATATATATATATTTATATATAAACAGATAACATAAAACAGACCAAAAACTTCTAAATGAATGGCACCACTCCAGTGGTCCATCAGACAGACCCTCTTCCTTCTCTACAGCCGCCTGGTCTCCGCTACTGACTGAGGACCACACTACACTGCACTGCACTGCACTACACTGCACTACACTACACTTACACTGCACTACACTACACTACACTGCACTACACTACACTACACTGCACTACACGCATACACTACACTACACTGCACTACACTACACTACACTACACTACACTACCTACATGGCACTACACTACACTCACTGCACTACACCTACATACACTACACTACACTACACTACACTACACTACACTACACAATACACTACACTACACTACACTACACTGCACTACACTGCACAGCACTACACTACACTGCACTGCACTACACTGCACTCACTGCACTACACTACACTACACTACACTACACTACACTACACTGCACTGCACTGCACTGCACTGCACTACACTACACTACACACTACACTGCACTGCACTGCACTGCACTGCACTCACTGCACTACACTACACTACACTGCACTGCACTGCACTACACTGCACTGCACTATACTGCACTCACTGCACTACACTACACTACACTACACTACACTACACTACACTACACTACACTACACTACACTGCACTGCACTGCACTACACTACACTGCACTGCACTATACTGCACTCACTGCACTACACTACACTACACTACACTACACTACACTACACTGCACTGCACTGCACTACACTGCACTGCATTGCACTGCACTACACTACACTACACTGCACTACACTGCACTGCACTGCATTGCACTGCCACAGACCTGTGGCCAACAGCGGGTACAGATGGGTTAAGGCAATAAACCAGAGACCTTTGCTTCACAGATCACTGATGGTTTTCCAAGCTGAAGACAATACAGAAGAGAGAAAGGAGACACAGGTTTAGGACAGGCGCTAAAGATACCCTGTGTGCTTCACTTCCTATTCCTGCCTGTCAATGTCTCTCTGCCTGTGTGCTTCACTTCCTATTCCTGCCTGTCAGTGTCTCTCTGCCTGTGTGCTTCACTTCCTATTCCTGCCTGTCAATGTCTCTCTGCCTGTGTGCTTCACTTCCTATTCCTGCCTGTCAGTGTCTCTCTGCCTGTGTGCTTCACTTCCTATTCCTGCCTGTCAATGTCTCTCTGCCTGTGTGCTTCACTTCCTATTCCTGCCTGTCAGTGTCTCTCTGCCTGTGTGCTTCACTTCCTATTCCTGCCTGTCAGTGTCTCTCTGCCTGTGTGTTTCACTTCCTATTCCTGCCTGTCAGTGTCTCTCTGCCTGTGTACTTCACTTCCTATTCCTGCCTGTCAATGCTTCTATACCTGTGTACTTCACTTCTTCACTTCCTGCCTGTCAGTACAGCACTAATTCCCGGTGACTTGCACTACTTTTTGCAGGGACGGCTGTGGCATTTGCCGCTCTGAGATGATCCCATTAAAACCAGGCACTCCATTTGTCTGACAGTCGCTCTTCTTGTTAGCCCAAGTGGTGGTGGTAAACGCTTCTTGGTTGTCGTGTGTGTGTGTGTGTGTGTGTGTGTGTGTGTGGTGTGTGTGTGTGTGTGTGTGTGTGTGTGTGTGTGTGTGTGTGTGTGTGTGTGTGTGTGTGTTGTAGACATCATTCTAATTGTTTCTGTCGCTCTGTCTCTGCTGTTGGTCGCTCTCTCTCTCTCTCTCTCTCTCTCTCTCTCTCTCTCTCTCTCTCTCACTCTCTCTCTCTCTCTCTCTCTCTCTCTCTCTCTCTCTCTCTCTCTCTCTCATTCGCTTTCATAACAAACTGATTTATGCAGTATCTGGAAATGCCAGACCTTTGCTCTGTATCATGGGCAGGAGGAAAATACCTGCTGATGCCTGCTGTCACTTCAAAGGCCCGCACCTCTCCGCGCTATCTTCCTCCCCACTCTAGGACCGAACGTAAAAAGGGTCTGGAAATCTGGGGAACGCAGCGGTGCTACCTTCCGCCCCTCCCCCCACGTGTGACCTCTGTGGATTCCAGCACAGTTCCCCGCCTCCACTCCTCCCGCCATCCCCATCCTGTCCTGACATATCACTTCATGTATTACCTCTTGAGTGAGGTTTCTTCAGATTAAACCTGAGGTTTGGAGGAAAACCAACATTGCATATAGCTACAAGTGTGTTGTGGATCAGTCTGATCACTCCAAGCGAGAGATTAACCGTACATTAAAATCCTCCTTCTTCTTCTCTCTTCTTCTTCTTTCTTCTTCTTCTTCTTCTTCTTCTTCTTCTTCTTCTTCTTCTTCTTCTTAGTTTAATGTCAATTCACCACAGGGTGATTTAGACAAAATCTATGGAGCAAAGCCATCCATGCCGGCACATGGCAGGCTGAGAAGAAATCGATGGCTGTTGAAAGAAAAGTGCCATAGCTCAATCCAGACTGTGTTTCAGAGGGGAGCAGTGGTCCTTGCCTGGACATGCAGGTAGGAGAGAAAACGATGACTGCTGAAGGGAAACAGCCACAGTTCAATGCAGACTTTGTTTCAAAGGGGAGGAGGGGGGCATTCTGGCCACCAGCACTGAGCCAGCACCATGGCGCTGAAGGAATCTGGGAGAGAGCAGAGAGTTTGGGTCAGTGGCTGGCATCCCTTTGCCATTGATAAACCAGCAGTGGCAGTCCTAGTCTTTATTCAATTGGGGCAGTCAGGCAGAGCGTGGCTGATCAAACAGTATGCTGGACACTTCACTCTTGACCACAGAATAATAGACATTCTCCACAGACAGAGACATACAGGCCAAGAGGATCTGAAACCTAACACCTCTTGGACTGCACCCTGTAAACATCCTCTACTTCAGGAGAACGAAGAAGGTGTGGAGTGCCAGGAGGGAGGTGAGGGGCAAACAGAAAGGGGGGGGGGGGGTGGCACACAAAAGCCAAGCCTGTGCCTCATGGCTTGATATGTTGGCACAAACCCCCTGCACCTATACACTAATAGGAGTTCATGTTGGGCCTTCCTGTACGGTCTGCAGCCTGTGTTCCCACTGACCCACTCTGTGAAGCACAACACTGAAATCTATTCGGCAGCTTTAGGGATGGTGCTAGAATAACTGTCTGAAATCACGATTCGGTGTGTGTGTGTGTGTTGTGTGTGTGTGTGTGTGTGTGTGTGTGTGTGTGTGTGTGTGTGTGTGTGTGTGTGTGTGTGTGTGTGTGTGTGTATGTGTGTGTGTGTGTGTGTGTGTGTGTGTGTGTGTGTGTGTGTGTGTGTGTGTGTGTGTGTGTGTGTGTGTGTGTGTGTGTGGAGGGACTGGGGGAAGACGATGGAGAATTCTCTCTCTCCTCTCTCTCTCTCTCTCTCTATCTCTCTCTCTCTCTCTCTCTCTCTCTCTCTCTCTCTCTCTCTCTCTCTCTCTCTCTCAACACTACTGTCTCAATAATGTGTACAGTACATTGTCAATCTGCCAGACTTTTAGCAGCAGTTGTTTACCTATCTGGCGGAGAAATGAGGATAAAACAGGTGTGTGTGCGTGTGTGCGTGCGTGCGTGTGTGCGTATGCGCGCGCGCGTGTGTGTGTCGGGTGTGTGTGTGTGTGTGGTGCCAGAGAAATCTTGTGCCGACTTAACTGATAGTGAGGGTGGTCTGACTGTTGAATCTGATGACGTGTCCAAAACACATCGTGTGCTGTCTTCTTCACCATCACCCCACAGAGAGTGAGAGACAGGAGAAAGGAGACAGACAGACAGACAGACACACACACACACACACACACACACACACACACACACACACACACACACACACACACACACACACACACACACACACACAGACAGAAACAGGAGAAAGGATAGAGAGATAAAGAGAGACAGACAAACAGCCAGGCAGACAGACAGAGACAGAGACAGTCAGACAGACAGAGACATAGATAGATGCAAAGAGAGGGAGGGAAGGAACGAGACAGACAGACAGAGGTAGAGAGCGAGAGAAAGAGAGAGGATGGTGAGACAGACAGACAGAGACGGACGTACCCTAAGACAGATAGGGGCAGACAGACAGATAGAGACAGAGACAGAAAGAAAGAAAGAGACAGAGACAGACAAAAATGTACAGACAGACAGGCAGAGAGACAAGGGAAATTCTTGAACACCTGCGTGCGTGGTCGCGTATGCATAATTGCACGCATAGACGCTATTGCACGTGTTTGTATATGTGAGTGATAGAGATGAAAACGACTGTGTTTACACGACAGGGAAACATTATCTCCGAATCAAAGATAATGGAGTCAGGGAGGAAAACAAAGAGACAAGCAAGATGTTTACAGACCGGGACATTTCCTCCTCAGACATCACAGCACACAGACATTGCAATCTACAAGACAAAACACCATCAACACCACAGACAGTGACAGTGACAGACAGACAGACAGACAGATAGACTGACAGACTGACAGACAGACTGACAAACAGGCAAACAAGGCAGTGTCGGAGTCCCAGAATGGACATCAAGCGGGCCAGACTGTGTGGACAGACAACAGGAGTGTC
>CM060321.1:68558849-68571349 GCA_030674155.1 Stramonita haemastoma
TACGAGACAGCGCCCCTGACGACAAACCATGTCAGCCAGACCAGACAACAGAGGGGGATAACAACTCTCCTCCTCTTCTTCAGTTGACACCCTCCCCTTCCACTCCACCCCACTCCATGCCCTCCACACCTCCCACGTCTTCACCCCCCAACCAGGCTACATCACCCCCTCCATCCACTGATGACGTGACCATCCCCTCTCACCCTTCCTCAGACCTCTCATCCCACTCCATGCCCTCCACACCCCCCACGTCTTCCCCCCCTGACCAGGCTACATCACCCCCTCCATCTACTGATGACAACGGGACCATCCCCTCCCTCCCTCCCTCCGACCTCTCAGCTGATCCTCTACCCCCTCCCTCAACGGCTGCACATCCACCTGAGGAAGAAACTGCAACACCGCCCCTCTCCCCCACCACCCCTTCTTCCACCGAAGATCAAGGTATAGTTCAGTCCCCCCTCCCCTCCCCCTCCACTTCCACATGTGACCATCAGCCTCATCCCTCTCCCACCTCTACCTCCGACCAACCCACTCCCCACTCCAAAACATCTCCCACAACAACAGTCAACACAACACAAACAAGCAATGCACCATGCAATCTCTCTCAAAAGAGCAACACAGAAATTATAACAATGCTTCACGAACAACTCATTGCAGCCAACATCACTATCTCCAACATGCAGAAAGAAATACACACACTCAAAACACAAATATCACAAATAGGTCAAGAAACAAAACACAACAGCCAGGTCATCTCTGACACTGAAACCAGAGTAAAAAACTCCATGAAAACAATGAAAAGAGATGTTTCACAACAAGTAACAGAACTACAAAACAGCCAAGAATACCAGACAGATCAATTGAAAGAAATCAACTCCAAACTACAATCACTCAAAGACAGTCAACACAACATCAACAATACCACCAAGAAACAGATACAAACACTCAGTGCAACTAAACACACAAAACACTCAAGCAGTCAGACAGACAACAATACTGAACCACTTGCAGAACAACTCACAGAGGTAGAATACAACATAAACACATCCAACAGATATGCTCTCCTCACAGACAAAACCACGACTGACAATTCTTCATACCCCACACTCACACAAAAGCAGACAAGCAACAACACTTCAGCAACTTCACGCAAAAGCACAAGCAAACAGCCTCTACTTACAAACACATCACAGCAGACACGCACACACTCCCGCACCCATCAAAGCCCACACTCCAATTCTCATTCCCAAAAGCACCAAGAAAACACCCCCCATTCCAGCCCCCTGAAAACCCTCCAACAAAAAACAATCCCCGTAGAGTGTAACACCTTGTTGTTAGGTGACTCAGTGCTGAAAGGGGTGGACGAGAAAAAGATGTCAGTGGGGGGCCGGCAAGTCTGCAACCTGTCAGTACCAGGCCTGACAGTACAACACCTGTGTCAGTGGCTGTCAACACGCCGCCCCTCTCCACACATACAGCACGTCACCTTCCACGTGGGGATAAATGACTGTAAAGCAGGATCAGTCACAAAAGCAGATTGGACAAAACTGATCCACCTGCTAAAAGAAATCTTCCCCCATGCTGCTCTACAGGCCTCCTCCATCCTCCCCCCCTTCGGACGACATCCACTGAGAGACAAGGCTTCACGGTCGACGGCTTCTCTTGGGGAAACCTGCCGTCAAGAGAGGGTTGTACTTATCGACAACACCCCCTCCTTTCTCACCAGGACTGGAGCGCCTAAAAAGGCCCTATACGATGATCCCATCCATCCCAGTCCTCAGGGTAACAAAACTCTTGCCCTAAATATCCGTTTCCCCGGAAACCATAGTCAGCCGCCAGCCGTGAGGCCTGTGACAAACTACCGACCCAACATAACGACCAGAGACATGAAAAGCTATGCTGAAGCAGCCAAAGGTGTACATTCACGATCGGCTGCCTTCAACAAAACGACGACTTCAGCCCCACCCCACAGTGCGACTAGCGACAATAGGCCTACCACACTAGGTCTATTACTGGACAGAGACTTCCCCATCCCCGAGCCAAGGAACCCCCAGTGTTCAGATGTCACAAGTGTGTTAGGGAGACAACACTCCGTGGCAGCTACACAGCCACTTGTGAAAATACTTTCCGATCTACTCCATTGCTTGACCCAATATGTGGTGTGTGTGTGTGTGTGTGTGTGTGTGTACCAGTGAGTATGTGTGGAGGGAAGGAGAGGGGGGGAGTGTGTGTATGTGGTGTTTGAGTGTATGTGTAAGTGAACATGTATATGCATGTTTCACCACGTGTGTGTGTGTGTTTGTGTGTATGTAAGCATGCGTGATTTTGTGTGTATGTATGTGCGTGCGTGCGCGCGTGAGTGCGTGCGTGCGTGTGTGTGTGTGCGCGTGCGTATGTGTGCGTGTTTGTGTGTCTGTGGATATGCCGGTGAGCTTGTGGGTGCTTGCCTGGTATGTAAGCATGCGTGCTTGCTTGTGCGTATGCACTGCGTGTGTACGTGTATGATAATTATGTGAACGTGTGTGTGTGCATGCGTGTGTGTGCATGCGTGCGATAAATGTCTGCCTGCAAGCCCGCATCAAACATACAGCCCATGTATAATGTTCTATATAATTACAAATGTGTTTGTGCAGGTGTCCAAATGTTAAATGCAGTGTTCCCATGATGATAAATGATTGCTTGAATGGAAATCTCCTCTCTCTCTCTCTCTCCTCCTCTCTCTCTCTCTCTCTCTCTCTCTCTCTCCATACTTTCACCCAGCCCCCAGCCCCCTTTCTTTTCTTTCTTTTTTTTTTTTTTTTTTTTTTTTTTTTTTTTTTTTTTTCCCTCTTTTTTTTCTCCCCAACATCAAATGTTGATCAATGTCATGCTGCAGTGTATATCTCATTTGAGTGGATAAATTGCCTTCTACATCTAGCAGGTATATCGGATCCAGAGACTCTTGCAACAGGGCAGTTGTTGCCTAGGGCTAGTGTGGATTGGAGTTTTTGAACCAACTCTGCCATACTATATTTTTGTTTGCTTTTTCATCTATTATTATTCGTCACTGTATCTCTTTGTGTTTAGTATCATATTAATATTTAGTGTGTGATTGGTTATACTGATTTAGCAAAAATTGTTGTATCTTAGTTTTTCTTAAAATATTTTTCCCAATTTATATGTTTGTTTTTTTTTTTTATGACTGTAGTATATGATTTATGTAAAAACAGGACTGGATTTAAAAAGTTGTTTATTATAACACATTCATTCCTTACAGATTTTGATTTGTGTTTATATTTTAGTTTTCGAAATTGAACTATAGCTTATTTTGTCAAAAAATTTCATAATCAAGTCTCTTATTTTGATAGATCTTACATACATACATATATATATATATATATAAAATCAATCTTAACATGTCTCTAACTTTAGACAAGTGGCCCACAAAGCAAGGCCTCCGTGTAGGCTACCTGAATATCAACAATGCAACAAACAAAAAAGACGATATTTCGACCATACTGCACAATGATGAGAATCAATTTCATTTGTTTTGCCTTGCTGAATCTCGACTCTCACCACACGTAACTGACACATGCATGAATATTCCAGGATATCAGATTTTTCGACAGGATCCACACAAGCCCAAGTCCACTGGGTTATTAACATATTTCGCTTCTTCACTGAGTTGCAAAAGATTATACAACTTTGATGTTTATGACATTGAATCAATTTGGGTTGAAATAAAATTAAAACACAATAATCCAATATTAATAGGATTCATATACAGAAATCCTTCGGAAACCACAGACTGGTTTGAGAAATTCAACTCTCTTATGGATGAAGTGACATTTTTAAACTATGAAACAATTATTCTTGGGGATTTTAACATCGACTTATTAAAACCCAAGCCTAAATGGAGTCACAACATTACTATGCATGGCCTGGAACAACTAATAGACAAACCAACTCGGATAACAGATAACTCTAGAACTTTGATAGATCATATCTATACTACTACAAAACAAAACATAGCAGAAGTATGTGCCCCCTCCTGTGGATGCAGTGATCACAATGCTGTGTGTTTAACTTGGTTTAAACATCGTGTCAAAATTCCCAAAGTAGGACATAAAACCATCTTTTACAGAAAATTTAATAACTTCAACGAACAAGACTTTCTTTCAGACTTGATAAATTCGCCATTCCAAGACATATATCAAATCAGAGACCCCAACGAAGCTGCAGAATTCTGGATTACCACATTTATTTCAGTGTATGATAGGCATGCCCCCTTCATCAAAAAAAGAGTTAAAGAAAAAATAAAACCTCCTTGGATAACAAAAGACATAGAGTCAGAAATGCGCTTAAGAGACTATTTGAAAACCCATGGTACAAAAGAAGAATTTAAAATGCAAAGAAACAAAGTAACTTCACTAAAACGGAGATCAAAACGTGATTACTTTCAAAAACTGTTAATTACAACTACCGACTCTCGCCAGGTATGGAAAGCCATCAATATTTTATGTAATAGACCTATATCAAAAAGCCAAAAGACAGTTAAAGACATAACAGCTGATGAACTGAACACCCATTTCTCAAACATCGCTACTAAAATCATATCATGTGATAAGTCAAATGAAAATGATCTCCAATACTTAGAACAATATATTGAATCAAAAGAAATTAAATTCCCAGTTGAATTATTGCCAATGACAATTAAAGACGTGTTGGAAAGTCTATCTCTCAAAAAAAATTCCAGAACACGTGACCTTGACAATCTGGATGGAAAAATATTGAACCTTTCTGGTCCTATTATAGCTGAAACACTGACATATCTATATAACTTGTGTATAGATAAAAGCAACATTCCTCTCATATTTAAAAAGGCAAAAGTCATACCAGTCCACAAATCTGGAGATTCTTCTTGTCCTTCAAATTACAGACCAATTTCAATCCTATCGGTCTTATCCAAACCCATTGAAAAACATATCCAAAAATCTTTATATTCCTACTTTGTTAACAACAACCTAATAAATGAAGATCAGTCAGGCTTTCGCAAAAACTATTCTTGTCACACAGCTCTAACTCAACTAACAGACAGTCTCTTACACAACATAAATGAAAATAACTATACAGGCCTAATTTTTGTTGACTTTGAAAAAGCATTTGATGTAATTAATCACTCCCTGCTAGTGCGTAAACTTCACCTATACAAACTAACACCTGAAATAATCAATCTTTTAAAAAGTTTTTTGTTAGATAGACAGCAGTTGGTAACTGCAAATAATCAAACATCAGAATTAGTATCTATTAGATATGGAGTACCACAAGGATCAATATTGGGTCCTCTTTTGTTCTCAATATATGTAAATGACTTACCCTTATTTCTAGATTGTAGCTGTGAAATGTTTGCTGATGACACATCCCTCTATTGTAGTGATACTGACCCCCACAGACTAACACTCAAACTTCAAAACAATATCAACAAATTGATTACTTGGACTCAACTAAACCATATGTCCTTAAATGCTCAAAAAACTAAAAGTATGTACGTACTAGCACGACAAAAGAGGCAAAAAATGAAAAGTAAATTTCAACCTCTGTTGATAGATCAAAAAATCATTGAAGAAGTTGACTCACACAAAATTCTGGGTGTAATTATCGACAATAATCTTACTTGGACTGACCATGTGATGGCACAAGGAAAACGTCTTACAAACAAGGTACGTCAGCTATCAAAAATAAAACACTTTCTAGATAGTCATTCACGCAAACTCTTTTTTTGTGGACACATCTTGCCTATAGTTGACTATGCCTCATCTCTTTGGGACAACTGCAGTGAAACCAATTTGAAATTCATCCATCGATTATATAAAAGAGCGCTAAAACTTGTCCTATTAAAATCAAGCTCCCTAACCATCAATGATTATAAGCTAACAAATATTCTTACATTTCAAAACAGGCTTTATCTCAATAAAGCTCTATTTGTACAAAAAGTTGTCAATGGAAATGCCCCTCCCAAGATCACCAATAGATTCAAAATTAATGAGCACAGGCATAACCATCTACTAACATTTCCCAGACCCAGAAACAATCTTTACAAAACAAGCTTCCTATATTCAGGTAGTGATTTATGGAACAAGCTCCCAAAACATTTAAAATGTATCAAAAATAAAAATCAGTTCAAAAATCAGCTGAAAAATCACTTAATGCGCTTATGCAAAAATGTTTAAGAACTACACATCAATCCAATCAACCATACTTAGAACAGACTAAAGATATTGATACTCTCTGCTAACCCCGAAAAATCTTTCACGTGTGGCTCACTGTGACTGAAAAAGCTACACTTTGCTTGCTATATATGTATGTGGAAGGGGGAAAAGGTGGAGAAAGGGTTGTTGTTTTTTTGTATTTTTTTTTAATATATAATTTAATTTTGAACAGGATAGGGAATAAGTGATGTATGTAAACACGTGTATATTCTGCAAATTCACAAGGAGAAAACCAAACCACTGATTTGACAACTAGATTGGATTTTTTTTTTTTTTTTTTTTTTTTTTTTTTTTTTCTTCCCTTTTATTTTATTCAGTTAAATATTTAATTATTTAATTTTTATTTATTTATTATCATACTAATGAGACTATTAGCACTATTATATTTATATTATTTTGATAAGTGGAAAGGCCTTACTTTTTTGTTCTGGTTGTTGTTGTGTATGTTTTTTGTTGTGTTTTGTTTGTTTTTTGTTTGTTTGTTTGAATGTTTGTTTGTTTGTTTTTGTTCATATGTGTAGGGTTTTTTATTTATGAAATATAATCATAAATCATTATTATAATTCTTCTGGTTGTTGTTTGTGTTTTCCCCCTTCCTCTTGATACCCCCTCCCCACCCGTTCCCACCCCCCCCTCCAAATTTTTTTCTTTTTTGAGTGTGTGGGGTTTTTTTTGTGTGTGTTTTTTTTGGGGGGTTGTGTTTGTTTGTTTGCTTGTTTTTTTGTTTGGTTTTTGCTTTAGTTTTGTTTTGCTTGGTGTTTTTTTTTCGTTCATTATGTTTGTTTGGTTCTCTGTTGCTTTGGTTTGTTTATTAGTTTTTTGGTTAGTTTGAATGTTTGTTAGTGTATATGTTATTTCCTCTCAGTGGAGATTGGTATTATCATATGTATTGTTGCGTTTGTTTTTCGGGGTTTTATTTTTGTTTTTTTGTTTGTTTGTTTTGTTTTGTTTTGTTTTTTCTTTTCTTCCTCATAACATAAGTATGAATTGAAGTGTGGAGATAATGTAATCTGACATAAGTTGCTTATTGACATTTCATGGATTTTTTTTATTATTATTATTATTATTTTTTTTTTTTTTTTTTTTTTTTTTTTTTTTTTTTTTTTTTTTTTTTTTTTTTTTTTTTTTTTTTAAGTCTTAAATAATGGTTGGTGACATTGTATTGATATAAGCTGTTGACACCATATGATTTAAAAAAAAAAAAAATTTTTTTAAATGTGTGCATGCCCATATGTTTGTTATGTTATTCCACTCAGTGGTGATGGGTATTATCATATGGTATTGTTATTTTAGTTGTTTTTTCTTTTCTTTCCTTCTAATATATAATCCGTGTGGATTGGTTTTTTGATGTTTTGGTCTGATTTTTTTTTTTTTTTTTTTTTTTTTTTTTATGGTTGGTGACATTGTATTGATATAAGCTGTTTGACACCATATGATTAAAAAAAAAATTTTTTTTTTTTAAATGTGTGCATGCCCATATGTTTGTTATGTTATTCCACTCAGTGGTGATGGGTATTATCATATGGTATTGTTGCTTTAGTTGTTTTTTCTTTTCTTCCTTCTAATATATAATCCGTGTGGATTGGTTTTTTTGATGTTTTGGTTTGATTGTTTGTTTTTTGGTGTGTTTTTATGTGTTTTTTGTTTGTTTGTTTGTTTTTGTTTTTCTTTTGTTTGATTGTATGTTTGTTAGCGTATATGTTATTTCCTCTCAGTGATGATGGGTATTATCATAAGGTATCGTTGTGTTTGTTGTTTTTTCCTTATCTTCTTTTAAAAATATAAAGTATGAATTGAAGTATAGAGATATTGTAATTTGACATAAATTGCTTATAGATTTTTTATTATTTTACTTATTTATTTTGAAAATTTGTTGTTGTTGTTGTTGTATTTATTCATTTTAAAAAAAAATTGTTTTATTATTATTATTATTATTATTATTATTATTATTATTATTATTATTATTATTATTATTATTATTATTAAGTCTTAATGTTTTTTGGTTACATTGTAATTGATATAAGCTGTTGTGTGTGTGTGGTGTGTGTGTGTGTGTGTGTGTGTGTGTGTGTGTGTGTGTGTGTGTGTGTGTGTGTGTTTGTTGGGGTTTTTTTTGACACTATATGATTTTTTAAAAAAGACTTTAAACGTGTGCATGTACCTACGAGTATACGAGCTGAGTGGAAGAGCGCAAACCGTGTGTGTGTGTGTGTGTGTGTGTGTGTGTGTGTGTGTGTGTGTGTGTGTGTGTGTGTGTGTGTGTGTGTGTGTGTGTGTGTGTGTAGATGCACGGGTGTGTGTGTGTGTGTGTGTGTGTGTGTGTGTGTGTGTGTGTGTGTGTGTGTGTGTGTGTGTATGGGTGTGTGGGTGTATGTGCATATGTGTGTATGGCTTTCGAGTAGATTTTTAAAATATTTTTTTATTTTTATTTATTTATTTTATTTATTTATTTTATTTATTTTATTTTCTCTTTTGGTTGTTGTTATAGTAGTTGCTTGTATTATTTATAGGCATAGTTTATTTTAAAGTTGTTGAAATCATGTTAGCAAGTTAATGTTGGTGAAATGTTTGTGTTGTTGTTTTAATTGTTTGTTTGCTTTTTCCCCTTTTCTTTCTTTCGTTGGTTTTTTTTTTTTGTTTGCTAGGGATTTTCTACTTTGTCTTTTGTTGGTTTTTTGTTTTGTTTAGGATTTGATTTTTGCTATTGTTTTGATTTTTTTCTTTTCTTTTCTTTAGATAGATGGCTTGATGGAAAAAAGCAGATCGCTGCTTACTCAATGTACCATCTGGAAATAAAAATTTGATTGATTGATTGATTGATTGACACACACACACACACACACACACACACACACACACACACACACACACACACACACAGGGACAGACAGGCAGGTACGCAAGCATGCATCCCTAAAATGAAAAGAGAAAGTAAAATGTAAAGAGAAAGAGAAAGTCAAACAAACTCAAACCTCTGGCCAGCAGACATAAACCTGCAGCATATTTCCCACACCTGGTCTATATCAGCATAGTCCCTCCTTTAATAGCATCTGCTGAAAAGAGCTAGCCATAACAATTCCAGTCCTCACTGTGAAAAATGTATCTATCTCTCCCTCCAACTTTCATCGACATGATTATGCTCATTGACAGCACTGTCTGATATCACGTCTGTAAAATGTTTGTAGGCGTGCGCGCGTGCGTGTGCGTGCGTGTGTGCGTGCATACGTGCATGCGTGCGTGTGTGTGTGTGTGCATGCATACATGCATGCGTGCGTATGTGTGTGTTTATGCGTGAGTGTGTGTGTGTGTCAAAGTCAAAGTCAAATTTTTATTTACAGATGGTACATTGAGTAAGCAAAACACTTGCTTTTTTTCATCAAGCCATCTACGAAAGAAAATTATGTAAGAAAATGAAAAAGAAAACAAATAATGACATCAACAACTATTACAGCAATAAAGAGAACTGAAATGATGATAATCTCAAAAAACTAGCAAACTAGCCAACAACACACACCTTAACCAAAATTTTAGCATATCAATATGTAAACATTGCAATATTCAAAATACATACATACTAATAAACACTTGTTATCGACCAACCACTCACCCATGCCCGCTATTACATTTTAGATACCTATGTGAAACATACACACACACACACACATACACAAATTCACACACAAACACACACACACACACACACACACATACACATACACAGACTCAGAGACTCTGTGTGTGTGTGTGTGTGTGTGTGTGTGTGTGTGTGTGTGTGTGTGTGTGTGTGTGTGTGTGTGTGTGTGTGTGTGTGTGTGTGTGTGTGTATGTGTGTGTGTGTGTGTGTGTGTAAGTGGCTGAATGACAGACAGATGAAAACAAATAGAGATACAGATAAACACACAAGGCAGACTGAAACAGATAGAGACAGACGGACGAGGATCAGACCAAGATACCTACATACAAACATAGCAAGGCAGACCACAGGGAAACTGAGACAGACAGACAGACAGACAGACAGACAGACAGACAGACAGACAGACAGACAGAGACGCAGAGACAGTAAAACAGAGACAGTAAAACAGATACATAGAGAAACAAACACTTGCAGAAAACAGACCGAAAAACAATTACTTACATAGATGGTGCACAGATACAGACAGAAACTGTGGAACAGACATTACAAAAAGAGAGGAAAAGACATGTACAGAGACAGAGGATCAGACACAAGGACAGAAAGACACAAAGAAACAAATCAAAGAGAGGAACATACACAATAGAGATCGAGGTACAGGATGATACAAGATGAACACACGCACAGAGGAACAGAAACAAAGAAATCAAGGCAAAAGAAGGGCCAGACACATTCCAAGACAGAGGCACAAACATGGAAACGACAACAGGAAAGACGGACTGAAAGAGAGAAAGAAAGAAGGAAGGAAGGAAGGAAAGACTAGGGCAGCAGTACAGAGATAGAGGAAGAACAAAGACAAGGACAGCACACCTGCATGCATTGCCTCACAGACACAAACACATCAACACACGCCGATCAACATTCACAAGTAGTTGCTGCAAATCGTTTTTTTCTTTCTTTTTTTTATATTCCTTTTACTATCTGAAGAGGCACGTCACGATACCCCCAGCCCCTGTTGTGAGGGCCAGGTTCGTTTTCCATCCTGCTGACGTCAGAGAGTGACTTCAACTTCAGGTGTTATCGACTGATAACATTACGGCAACTAAGTGAAAAGATGGCAGCAGTCTGACAGACACAGACAGGCTGGTAGACACACAGACGGACACACAGCACCAGAGGTATATTATATAGACGCACACATGCTCGCAAACAAAAGAATGAAATTAAAACAAAGAAATGCACGCAAATAAAAGAAAAAAAGTGAAAGCAGGAAGAATGAGAAACGTCGGAAGGAAGGAAGGAAGGAAGGAAGGAAGGAAGGAAGGAAGGAAGCAAGCAAGGAAGGAAGGAAGGAAGGAGGAAGGAAGGAAGGAAGGGAGGAAGGAAGGGAGGGAGGAAGCAAAGGGAAGAGAGGGCGGGGGAGGGCGGATGGAGCACATCGCCACTAACCACCAGCCGCCATGGCGCAACAGTTAACGTGGTTTACCGCCTGAAAGGTTGCAGGTTCGAATCCCATAAGCCATAAAAGACATATGGATTTTTTTTTACTCTGGTCGGCTTCCATCTAGAGTGAGTTTGCTATGGGTTCATTGGGAAGATTGGGACTTCACAGTCGACCTTCACCCACTTTACAGATGCGAGTTTGAGAGTGATAACGCTCTTCTGGCTAACACAGCAGGTGTCTGTATCTTTCGGGTCTGGTTGACGCCATGATATGACATCCTGACGGTAATAGTAGAGTACAGCCCTGTCCCGTAGAAAAAAACAAATGCATTTCCAAAACTAATAAGCATAATTAAATCATCCCATTACCATCGATCATCATGCCATAGGAAAGTTTTCTGATGCTGTGAACAGGCAGACAGACAGACATACATACATAGCAAAGCAGACAACCATACAGACAGACACAGAGACAGACATACATACAGACACAGAGACAGACAGACGCAGAGAAAGATATACAGAGACATAGAGGCAGACAGACGCAGAGACAAACATACAGACTCAGTGACATATAGACAGACAGACACAGAGACAGACAGACGCAGAGACAGACATACAGACAGACTCAGAGACTTACATACAGACAGACTCAGAGACATACAGACAGACAGACGCAAAGACAAACATACAGAGAGACTCAGAGACATACAGACAGACTCAGAGACATGCAGACAGACAGACGCAGAGACAAACATACAGAGAGACTCAGAGACATACAGACAGACACAGAGACAGACAGACAGACGCAGAGACAGACATACAAACAGACGCAGAGATAGACAGACAGACTCAGAGACATACAGACAGACTCAGAGACATACACACAGACAGACTCAGAGACGTACAGACAGACAAACGCAGAGACAGACTCAGAGACATACATACAGACAGACAGACAGACAGACAGACGCAGAGACAGACAGATACAGAGACAGACATACAGACAGACTCAGAGACATACAGACAGACAGACAGACAGAGCTAGAGAGACTGACTTTCTCTCCAGGCGGTACAGGATGCCCTCATCGTTCAGCTTGAGCAGGGCCCAGGACAGCTTCTCGCTGTAGGGGGCGCTGCGCTGCGTGGCGAAGGCGTAGCCCTTGTTGTCGAAGGAG
>CM060321.1:68576349-68591349 GCA_030674155.1 Stramonita haemastoma
GTCCTTGTTGAAGGTCACGAGGGACTGGGGAATGAGGTCTGGGAGCTGAGTCATTGCCAGTGATGGAAATGCTTGTTGTGTCTGCTGCCCAACACCGTCGTTGGCGCTGACAGGCAGGTGGGGGGTGATAGCTATCATGGTGGAGGGGGCACACCACACATCACAACCCCCATAATTACACTGCCCTGTCATGTCATATTTCGGGAATGATTTGGGGGTGGGGTGAAAATGAGTAAATAAATAGGTACGGGTGAAGTTCGTTAACATGTCACCGCCATGAAATTCTCACAGATGACCCCGTAACCTTCAGATCGCAACTCTATCCGTAATAATAGAATGCACACAATCCAGTGTTGTCGATGTGTGTAGGCAAACCAGTAAAAACAAACGAAAGATTGTTCTGCTGGAAACAAGGAATGAGTAGAAACTGTGATAATCAATTACTCCCATTTCCTGTTTCACTGTTCTTGGAGATACCAAACTGGTTTTTACTCTTCCAGTTAAAACTTTGCTTGGATACTAAGCCTCTCTCTCTCTCTCTCTCTCTCTCTCTCTCTCTCTCTCTCTCTCTCTCTCTCTCTCTCTCTCTCTCTCTCTCTCTCTCTCTCTCTCTCTCTCTCTCTCTCTCTCTCTTCTCTTCACTTGTGTGTTGTTTGGTACTGCGTAAAGTCTTATTGTTTAGTATATTTTTAACTTGATGTATCCCTGAAAAGGGCGGGGACTGGATGTAAAAAAGCACATGAGTGCTTATCTATTATCCTCGAATAAAAGACTTTGCCTTGCCTTGCCTTGCCTTGCCTTCTTTCTCTCTCTCTCTCTCTCTCTCTCTCTCTCTCTCTCTCTCTCTCTCTCTCTCTCTCTCTCTCTCTCTCTCTGCCTTTCTGCTTCCCCTTTTTTCTCTTGTGTGCCTGTGTCTCAGTCTGTCTGCACCTGTGTTTACGCAGGCGTGACCGTTCCCCTGCAAGAATCCATCCATAGCGTGTATTTGTTTCTTTTGTAGGTGTGCATATCCCCTCCCCACCCACCTGTCAAACGTGCTACCTCAGACCAGCGATATGAAATGCACCGGCCGTCCCCTCCTGCTGTGGAGGGAAGACTTCAGCCACCCCTGTCTGCAGCTAGGGTAGGATCTGCACCACGTGACCATGTGACGTCACTTCCCCTGCCAGCATAAGGGGCCCCTCTCTCCTTCATGTCTGCAGGATCCTCACAACACCGCTCCACCTGCTGCCGTGTGCAACACACCGTGAAGTGAAACCAGGCTCCAGAAATTAATGAAGCTGTCTTCTCTGACAATAAACCAGGCTACGGTAGTTAATGAAGCTGTCTCTGACAATGTTCCTCTTGGACTGTAAGATGTGAGAGCTACAAAAACTCTTATGACCGATTTTGGAGCGGTAGGGGATAGGTGACCTACTTTGGTAAAAAAAAAAAATATATATATATATATATATACATATATATATATATATATATATATATATATATATATATATATATATATATATATATATATATATACTGAGAGCCTGAAGGGAAACGAGCAATTACGCCATTTTACTATTCTCCCTGCTGCTTGTTTGTTTGAACTCAGTGTCGGTGTAGTTGTTTGTCTGCAGCACAGCAAACTGTGTGCGGCGTCTGCCTCTGATCTGGCAAATAGGAAAGATGATACAACGAAAATGAGTAAACGTTGTGGCCACCATAGTGGTCAGAGGTCAGGTCAACACTGGAGTACCTGCAGCTTTCATGCCCAGTCCTCCAGCCCCTGTCCAATCCCTGATGGTGGAATTTTTAATGCTGACGTCACACCCATAAACAGAGGAAGACGTAAACAGGATTAGTCACCACACTGGCTTGGCTGTTACCCCAGCGCTCATTAACAAGCCGCTCTTGCCGGATTCTGCACTACGTGCTATTCTCCTGTAATTTTTTTCTCTTTGTTTTTTTTTTTAAGGGGGGGGGGGGGAGGGTAGACTAGATGAAATGATTGTAGTGGCTTTCTGCTATCCCTGTGGGAGCGTGCAATGAGTGGAGTGGCTGAATCATGCCCTGTATAATCAGGACACTACTGTGTCTGCCTGCTGCTGCCCTGTGCCGCCAATGACTCAGGCTGGAGGAATGAGGGGCAGGGTGTCATGGGGAGGCAGAGGAGAGGGGCAGAGAAGGGCAATAGAAATGCAAACACCACTGATTACACAGTGACCTTCACAGCTGGGGAAAAATGGAGGCATAAAGTCAAGGACAAGGGAAGTTGGGGGTCACTAAAATGTTTGTGAAAGGTCGTCACATACTGAGCACGTGAATGACATCTTCAGCGGTGACTCAGAAGAGCCACAGCAAGGCACAGTGCTCAAAGCCTGACTGATAACTACAGTCAGCTGATAACTACAGTCAGCTGATAACTACAGTCAGCGCAGCTGATAACTACAGTCAGCGGGGAAGGAGAGAGGCAGAACAGTCCACTTTGCAGTGACTACATTTTCTCTGTTGGCTTTGCCATCTAAACTCTACCTTGCCGTCAGTTAGCTTTGAAAACAAAAAGAGGAGAAATAAACAAAAGCCACGCGTACATACACACAAACACACATTCAAGTATGCCAACATGTACGCACGCCCGCGCACACACACACATACACACACACACAACAACAACAAACAATAACAATAACAATAACAACAAAACGAGAAAGTGAAACAAAGCGATATCAAACTGCCACTGCTAATATAAAAAAAACCCAAAGTTTTGAAACCACCACCACTACCACCACTACCACCACCACCACCATCATCACTACTACTACTGCCACCAACACTACCACCATCAAAACTATCATCACCACGACTGCCACCACTACCCCCGCCACTACCACGACTACTACCACCACCACCACTACGACCATCACAACCATCACCACCACGACACGAAGAAGGTTCGGACCTTAGCTAAGCCTTGCTCTACCCGTTGCACCATGGGGCCAGAAATCAGGGTGGGCATGTGGACCCACCCCATCACTACCATCATCGCCACCACTACCACCTCCACCACCACCACCCTCACCACCCCCCACAAGAGAAGAAGAAGAAGAAGAAGAAGAAGAAGAAAGAAGAAGAAGAAGAAGAAGAAGAAGAAGAAGAAGAAGGTTCTGACCTCAAATCCCTGCTCCACGCGGCGCACCATGGACCCCGGGGAGAGGGTGGACATGTGGGCCCACATCTTGGCGTAGTCCGCCATGCGCGTGTGGTTGAAGAAGGTCTCTGTCTGGGAGCCCTCCACCGTGCCGTAGTCGTACAGGTCCTGCCGCGCCAGGTCTGCTGCCGAGTTGATGCCTGCAGCAACAGCCACAGCACAAGAGGGTGACAGGGGCGATTGAAACCAGTTTGATTCTGTTCAGCATGTGCTAAAAAATTGTCGTCGTCGTCATCATCATCATCATCATCATCATCATCATCATCATCATCATCATCATCATCATCTTCTTCTTCTTCTTCTTCTTCTTCTTCGTCTTCTTCTTCTTCTTCTTCTTCTTCTTCTTCTTCTTCTTCTTCTTCTTCTTCTTCCTCTTCCTCTTCCTCTTCACCATCACTATCATCATCATCATCATCATCATTATCATCATCATCATCACCTTCGTCGTTGTTGTCGTCGTCATCATCATCATCACCACCATCATCATCATCATCATCGTCATCATCATCATCACCCCACGCTAAACACTCTCAAAACAAAACGAAGAAACAAAGCAAAACCAGCCATTCTGATCTCTTTTCCCACACACCACAAACACTAACAATCTATTCCAGACAAGGACAGAGGAGGCCCTCCCCTGCCCAGTGTCGGCCACCTACCGATGTCGCCGATGGTGATGGTGAGGAAGGCGGCGAGGTTGGCGGTGTAGATGGAGGTGACGATGAGGCAGAAGAACCACCAGGCAGACGACACGATGCGGGAGGAGATGGCGTGGGGGGACCCGTTCAGCGATCCCCGCAACAGCGTTCCCCAGATGTACCAGAAGCTCTCCCTCAGGTTGCTGGTGTACTTGGCTTGTCTGTGGACACCATGGACACGGTGCGATATTACGTGTTGACAGGACATGGTGTGATATTTCGTGTTGACAGGACATGGTGTGATATTACGTGTTGACAGGACATGGTGTGATATTACGTGTTGACAGGACGTGGTGTGATATTACGTGTTGACAGGACATGGTGTGATATTACGTGTTGACAGGACATGGTGTGATATTACGTGTTGACAGGACATGGTGTGATATTACGTGTTGACAGGACATGGTGTGATATTACGTGTTGACAGGACATGGTGTGATATTACGTGTTGACAGGACGTGGTGTGATATTACGTGTTGACAGGACATGGTGTGATATTACGTGTTGACAGGACATGGTGTGATATTACGTGTTGACAGGACATGGTGTGATATTACGTGTTGACAGGACGTGGTGTGATATTACGTGTTGACAGGACATAGTGTGATATTACGTGTTGACAGAAAATGGTGTGATATTACTTGTTGACAGGACGTGGTGTGATATTACGTGTTGACAGGACATAGTGTGATATTACGTGTTGTCAGGACACGGTGTGATATTACGTGTTGCAGAGAGATATATGTAGATACTGAAATGTAAGGCTAACATCTCATCCATCCATCCTTAAAAGACAGGCGCTGTCACCCCGGACACGGAAGAGCCAAACACCCAGAATGCAGTCTGGGCTCCGCCAGCTTCATCATGGCCGGACAGTATCAGAGCTGTACCATGATAGCTCTTGTGAAGTTAGAGGAAGTCAGCACACTGAGGTGACCACAGCTGATGTACCACACCTCTGTCACACTGACACAGCAGTTGTCTGCATACATTACCCTGGGTGTTCTGCTTTTAAATACTTGACTTTGTAACAGGAGATGTTCTCCTCAAAACTACAGCTAACAGCCAGTCCTCTTTCAAGAACTGTTGTGAGAGAAGAAGTAGATCTGTTACATTTGCTAAACGTCTTTCCAAGACAAAACAACTTCGAGATCTCCGAAAAAAATTGACAAGAATAGGGAAATCTGCCAACTGTCTAAAAGTTATTTATCATTCTTCATATTCAGAGGTAAAGAGACTGATACACTGTTTAAATCTAACTGCTAAAGGTTATGGAATCAGACATAAATGTATTTGGAGGAAAGGAAATTTTGCAGCTAAAGTAGTCTTCTACAAAAAGTAATGGGCCTAGATACAAAAAAGATTCTCTACAAATAGGTCAGCTGTTGTCTCTAGATTAAAAGACTGACATGGTTTAGATAAACGTTGAAGACTTTGCACAGGTGCCCTGACAACACGCTGTTTTCTGTCAGCCATTCTGTGCTGTGCTGCTCTGTTCTATCACTGTGACCCTGTTGCCCAGCTTTGTCTGATCACTTCTTTATTTCATCATGCACTCATTTATTTATCCGTTTATTTATTCATTTATTCATATACCCATTCATTCACGTTTTTTATTCATTCATTCATTCATTCACTTTTTTTAATCTCTTACATCCCAAACTGGTGTACAAAAAATTATTCCCCAAAGTTTGAATTTAGCAGAAAAAGACTGATGTGAGTAGACTGGCACTGTAACAAAAATGTACCCCAAAATATGAACAAACACAACAGAGAACTCCCCCCTCCCAACACCAACACCACCTCCACTGTCTCACCTGTCTGAGTTGACCCTGCTGACCCCAAAGAGCGTCAGACTGACGATGACGAAAGCCACAAAGATGGCGGACCACACGACACGGGAGAGGGGGGAGAGGAACTGGAAGATCCACAAGTGCTGCTCTGGCCGCCTGACCACCACGGTGGTGCCCTTGGTCAGGAAGGGCTTGGTGAAGTCCACCACTGTGGACCGCTCCTCAGACATCTGGAAGGCCGCCAGGGCCACGTCCGCTTTCTGGGGGAGAGGGGGGGGGGGCATAGGGGATGGCTTTAGTCAACATCACACCTGACCCCGGCCTCAGGCTGTGTCACTTCTTGATGTGTACTGAGGTCTGCTTTTACATGTGGTCTGCATTTAGGTGCTGTGTGTTGCAGTGTTATGTTGAGACTGCCTTCAGCCATCACAAGCTCTTAGCAAACTTCTCCTTTAAAGAAAAAAACCCAAAATCATTTGAAGTAGGGGTACGGTTACCAATGTGGTGAGGCCCTTAAAAAAAGTCATACACCCAAACTGTTCTCAATGTCTCAGTGATTCCTAGGTGGGGTGAGTGAATTGGGGTGCACATTGTGGGTGACCCCCGGGGAAATAATCTAGGGAACATGTAATACTAAGAACTGGTAGGCATCCGTCAGTCTCGGAAGACTATGGAGTTGCGCTCTAGGCTAAAGATGCGCAAGATGTTCTGCGTGCGTTTGCGCACGGGGCCTCGGTTTATAGTCTCAACTGAATGACTTTACCTTTACACAAAAACTGACTCTCTCTCTCTCTCTCTCTCTCTCTCTCTCTCTCTCTCTCTCTCTCTCTCTCTCTCTCTCTTTCTGTCTGTCTGTCTGTCTGTCTGTCTGTCTGTCTATTTATATATCTATCAATTGGCTCCCCCCCCACACACACACACAATCTCCACCACCACCACCACCACCACCAGCCCCTTACACCGACCCCGAACACCTCACCCCTACTATCCCACCCCACCCCTTCCCCTCCTCCCCCCCTGAAACAAAACAACACAAACCAGCACTCACATCGTCCTTGAGCTGTCGCACCATGCCGGTCCACCCCCGGGGCGGGGGCTTGAGGGAGCCGTACTTGCGGTCGGGGACGATGGAGATGTTGAAGGAGAAGCCCAGCATGGCGGTCAGCTCCCTCAGGATGTCGATGCACATGCCCTCCAGCTCCCGGCCCGTGCTGGCCTCCCTGATGCCCCCCGCCCGCCATCCCCGCGGGTCCTCCCGGAACTGCACGAAGGGCTTCTCCTGGGAACCACCCACAGCAGGGAGTACAGGGAAGTGAAGGGAAGTGAAGGGAAGGGAAGGGAAGGAAGGGAAGGGAAGGGAACGAAGTGAAGGGAAGGGAAGGAAAGGGAAGGAAGGGAAGGGAAGGGAAGGAAGTGAAGGGAAGGGAAGGAAGTGAAGGGAAGGGAAGGGAAGGGAAAGAAGTGAAGGGAAGGGAAGTGAAGGGAAGGGGTGGTTATGGGGGAAGAAAGGAAGGAGTAGGATGGAGTTGGGATGGGGCGGGGTGGGTGTGAGGTGGGGTGGAGTGACGTTAAACTGAGGTAACGAGGTACATGAATTTGCGTGACACACTTAAAAAATGCCGCCTACATTAAGATTCAAAAAGAAACTGTCTGTCTTCACCCCGTGGTCAGCCCAGTGGACTGCTACCTCCAGGGCCGTGGGATTGATCCCCAGCATGGCCAACACACGGGATATTGGCTTAAACTCCTGGACATCCCCGAAACCGGATTGTGGCTACCTTGATGGAGAGTAAACGCTGCCTATGCACAATTTCGCTGTTGATGAACCTCGGAGCTCTAACCGAAGAATGAAAAAATCTTGGGTTCATGAAGGAACTTTGCCCTCAATGTGCCTTTGCCTCCAGGAGTGACCGAGACGACACAGTTCAGTTTCAGCCACTTTATGGGCCTGAATGGGAAGGTTGCTCCATTTTCCAGAGAGAGAAAGAGGGGGAGGGAGGGAGAGGGAGACAGACTCAGAGAGAGACACAGAGACAGATAGAGAGAGACACAGAGAGACACACAGAGAGAGAGAGAGAGAGAGAGAGAGAGAGAGAGAGAGAGGAGAGAGACAGAGGAGACAGAGAAGAGAGAGAGAGAGAAGAGAAAGAGACAGCCAGAAAGACAGAAAGACAGACATACAGAGGCAGAGACAGAAAAAGACACAGACAGCAAAATACACACAGACAGACATAGAGACAATAAGACAGACACAGAAAGAGAGAGGAGAGACAGAGGGAGGGTGGGAGAGACAGACAGACAGACAAAGACAGACATATAGAAAGACAAACAGACAGACAGATAAACGGATAGAAAGAGAGAATAATAGTATAGTAATGATAATAAGAGAGACAGATACAAAAGTGGAGTGTTCCTACAATGAGGGTGGTGATGCGCAGAGGCCTGTCCCCGAACACGTTCTGACTCAGGCGGGCCACGCTGCTGTAGGAGCGGGAGGGAACCACGCGGTGCCGCAGCTCTGGGGGACCACTGCGCCACGTGCCGCTCTGCCCACACACACACACACACACACACACACACACACACACACACACATACACACACACACACACACACACACCACACACACACATACACACACACACACACACACACACACACACACACACACATACACACACACACCACATGCACATACACACGCACATACACATACACACACACACACACACCACATGCACATACACACGCACATATATACACATACACACACAAACACCACACAACACACACACACACACACACACACACACACACACACACACACACACACACACACACACACACACAGCATTAACAGCTTTTATCTTCTTTACAAAACCAAAATTTTTTATGTTCACTACTAAATCCATTCTAAATATGACTATCAAGAGGTCACACAAAAAACAAGGTCAGACAATTCCTTTTTTTCTAAAAAGGAACGTTAATTCACTCCCATAACTGTTTATCCATGCCTAAAGGAAATGGTATTGGGGGGGGGTCTTTTTTTTTTCTTTTTTTCAAGCTGTGTTGGGAACGGGAGAGGGGGGTGGATGGTCCACAAAGAGTCTTAAAATGTGTCCTTTTGTTCTGGATGTGTCCCCTCTGGCAGTTTTGATGGTTTGCCTGGTTACCAGACATGGCGCTGGTTGTTTGCCTGGTTACCAGACATGGCGCTGGTTGTTTGCCTGGTTACCAGACATGGCGCTGGTTGTTTGCCTGGTTACCACACATGGCGCTGGTTGTTTGCCTGGTTACCACACATGGCGCTGGTTGTTTGTCTCCCTGCAGTGACCTTCACCTTGGCAGCAGCACAAATTGACACCCTGGACAGAGAAGGCTGTTTGACGAAGTCCCCTCTGAACAGAGGACAGGGAGAAGTGGAGACAGATGTCCGGAAAAGGACCACACAGGACCAGTGTCAGAGACCTGACATGACAGGACCGGCAATGGAGACAGGTGTGGTTCTCTTGGCCTTGCCTTTCCCCCTCCCTCTCCCTTCCTTTGGCCTTGACCTCTGGTTAGTGTTAGTGGGGATGAGGGGGGGGTCACTTTACAGCCTGGGGGACAGCACTGAAGCCAGGGTGACGCTGAGCTGACCTCGCCACACAGTGGACATGAAGGTCAGACCATGTTGAACATCAGCTGAACGCAGCAACACCTAGCTGGCGTGAAGGCCAGACTGTATTGAACTGAACAGTCAGTAGCTGACGTTAGGCCAGACTGTATTGAATTGAACAGTTAGTGGCTGACGTGAAGGCCAGACTGTATTGAATTGAACAGTTAGTGGCTGACGTGAAGGCCAGACTGTATTGAATTGAACAGTCAGTGGCTGACGTGAAGGCCAGACTGTTTTGAATTCAACAGTAGCTGACGTGAAGGCCAGACTGTTTTGAATTCAACAGTCAGTGGCTGACGTGAAGGCCAGACTGTTTTGAATTCAACAGTAGCTGACGTGAAGGCCAGACTGTATTGAATTGAACAGTTAGTGGCTGACGTGAAGGCAAGACTGTATTGAACTGAACAGTCAGTGGCTGACGTGAAGGCCAGACTGTATTGAATTGAACAGTCAGTGGCTGACGTGAAGGCCAGACTGTATTGAATTGAACAGTTAGTGGTTGACGTGAAGGCCAGACTGTTTTGAATTCAACAGTAGCTGACGTGAAGGCCAGACTGTTTTGAATTCAACAGTAGCTGACGTGAAGGCCAGACTGTTTTGAATTCAACAGTCAGTGGCTGACGTGAAGGCCAGACTGTTTTGAATTCAACAGTCAGTGGCTGACGTGAAGGCCAGACTGTTTTGAATTCAACAGTAGCTGACGTGAAGGCCAGACTGTATTGAATTGAACAGTTAGGGGCTGACGTGAAGGCCAGACTGTTTTGAATTCAACAGTAGCTGACGTGAAGGCCAGACTGTATTGAATTCCACCTTAACACAGTCAGTAAGCCAGCCTCTACTTGAGCCCCATCAGCAAAAGGTGTCGACAGTTTCTAGGATTTCTCTGCTCTTCTTAAACCAGGCAGGATAGAGAAACCATGGACATTAGAAAGATTGTTGTGTACTGCAGTGTGGCGTCTTCGTGTTGCGGCTAGCATGGCGTTTATTTGTTTTGTCACAGGGCTGGTCCCACTAGAGGACATTCTTTCTGACTGCCTAGAACAAAGGCTTATCTGACCTTTCTGCATACAAAAACAAAGGAAAAGAAAACGTGTGTTTTGAATTTTAAGTATATACAAACCACAGTATGAAACAAAAAAGTCTACATTTCTGCAGCAAGATGACAAAACCAAAACAGAAAGAAAGCAGTGTGTGTCCTACATACAGACACTTTGTTATTGCCACATGCTGTTTGGTCAATTGGTGTTGAAACATGTACAAGGCCAGAGGAAAAGAACAGCAGGCACACTTCAACTCTACATCCGTGCATTCTTCAAACCACATCTATACCATGCCAAAAAAGGGAAAAATAACAAAACATAACAAACAAGGTGAATAGGAAACTTCAATGTGCCTCAAAAATGAAAAGGGAACATAATTTATTGTTGTTGTCATTCTCATTGTTGTTATTCTTAATATCATTTTATTACCTTATTTCTACAATACTAGTACTACATTATATTATTTAGTGGTAGTATTTATACTATTTCTATTCATGGTGGTCATGGTACAGGTAGTGGTGGTGATGATGACGAGGAGGAGGAGGAGGAGGAGGATGGTGGTGGTGGTGGTGGTGGTGGTGGTGGTGGTGGTGGTGTGGTGGTGGTGGTGGTGGTGGTGGTGGTGAGGAGGAGGAGGAGGAGGAGGAGTAGGAGGAGGAGGAGGATAGCAACTACTTCTCTGATGTGTGGCAGCCATGATTGTGTTGTTTTTGTTCTTGTTCTGGCTTCTTTGTCAGAATTGTTCTTGTTGTTTTGCTGCTTCTTCTTTATTTCTGTTTGCTTTGTGTTTTGCTCCTTGTTATCCCAGTAGATATCATCACTACAACAACCCAGTCTGAGAAAGTGCAGCACGGCATCTCTCCCAGAGCAACACAACACAAGCAACACAAAGCCCGGAGTGCAGCCTCCTCTGGTGTGCTCTGTAGTAGAAGGATGGGGGAAGGGAGGACAGGGAACAAGCCAGAAGATGTGTACTGCAGATGAAAACACAGCGCTGTTAAAACACAAGATATCTCTTTCAAAGGAGCCTCCTCCCCACCTCTCTCTCTCTCTCTCTCTCTCTCTCTCTCTCTCTCTCTCTCTCTCTCTCTCTCTCTCTCTCTCTCTCTCTCTCTCTCTCTCTCTCTCTCTTCTTCTTCTTCTTCTTCTTCTTCTTCTTCTTCTTCTTCTTCTTCTTCTTCTCCTCCTCCTCCTCCTCTTCTCCAGAAGAACCCCTTTGATGGTTTGCCTGGTTACCAGATATGGCGTGTGTAGTGTAGTGTAGTGTAGTGTAGTGTAGTGTAGTGTAGTGTAGTGTAGTGTAGTGTAGTGTAGTGTAGTGTAGTGTAGTGTAGTGTGTGTGTGTGGTGTGGTGTGGTGTGGTGTGGTGTGGTGTGGTGTGGTGTGGTGTGGTGTGGTGTGGTGTGGTGTGGTGTGGTGTAGTGTAGTGTAGTGCAGTGTAGTGTAGTGTAGTGTAGTGCAGTGCCATGCAGTGCAGTGCAGTGCAGTGCAGTGTACTGTACTGTACTGTACTGTGCTGTACTGTACTGTACTGAACTACGATGTACTGTAGTATCTCATTCAAAAGATAAGCAGTCAGACTAGCAGTCATGGTCCAGTGGATGGGGGGGGGGGAGTTTAGGTTCAAACGGAATGGTACTGGCAACTCCCTTTCTTGAGGGGTTCACTAGCTCTAACCACTGAGCCTCCAGAGGTGTCTGTGTTCAGAGAGACGAGGGAGAAGGGGGGAGGGGCGGTAGCGGATGTGCTGACGGGCTGTTGCAGGTCTGCAGCACTGTCCCCCTCTGGCCCCTGCTGTAACCATCAGACCAATGCCACCAGCTGCCTGCATCAGGCACACCATGAAAATCTTCACAATTTCCAGTGGTGTCGTTACTATCTTCATTGTAAAATCTAAATCACGGTCAACTCTAAGTCAGAAATAGAAAAACAAACCACTGACAATTCATGATAGAATGAGGGCCCAAGAAAGAAGAATTGTCTTGTCTTGCTACGTAAACATCACTCTACCACTCTGTCAGCATGAGGCAGCAAGTCTTGTATGCGGAATGAGGTGAGCTGACCTCTGCGCATGCTCCACTCTACATGTGACATCCGCCTCCGCTGATTTGCTGCGCGACTAGCTCCTCTGCACAATCCACCGTTGGAAATGGAAACACGTGCTGCTCCTAGCATCCAACTGTTTCGTCACTACCCCACAAGAAACAGCAGCAACCTTCACTGAACCAAAGCTTTAAAGATGTTAAATTCAGCCACTAAACGTAACGCGCAGTCCACGAACGACGGTTATGAAAAGAAGGGAAAAAGAAGCCTACAGCTCAAACTAACAAAAAGTGCAGGCAGATCCTGACGTGAGTGTGCTGAGGCAGCAGGACTGGGGACGCCAGCTCAGAGCTGGGAAAGCTACAGGCAGAATGTTCCATTGGCACTGATCGGGCAGGCAGGAAGGGGGCAGGAGGGCAGGCAGGAGGGAAGGCAGGGGGGCAGGCAGGGGGCTGATCGGATCAGTGTGAATGATTGATAGCACTGCCGATAGTCAAGCCATAGCTGATCAGGCCCACTGAGGGATGCAGGCAGGGATGACAAAGACACTGAGCAAGAGAGAGAGAGAGAGAGAGAGAGAGAGAGAGAGAGAGAGAGAGAGAGAGAGAGAGAGAGAGAGAGAGAGAGAGAGAGAGAGAGAGAGAGAGAGAGAGAGAGAGAGAGAGAGAGAGAGAGAGAAAATAAAAAAAAAATTAAAAAAGAAGAAAGGAACAGAAATGCATCAGCAACTCTTTCAAACAATGCATGCCTAAGAAAGCAAAGAGCAGACAACTGAGACATGGAGAAAGAGACAGGCGGAAACAAAGACAGAAAGAAAAGGGGCTGGCAAACAGAAAGAAAAGAAAAAAGATATAGAGTAACACTGTGAAATGCAGAGACAGAGCCAATAATAGAGACAGAGGGAGAGAGAGACAGAGGCAAACGGAACAAAGACTGACAGTGCAGACCCAGAGGCAGAGGGGACAAGGTGCACGATGCTCAGAGCAGTGGCCATACAGCATCCCACAGCCACTGAGAATGGACACAACATCCCTGACACACTCACCAGTCACACATCCATGCCAATCACACATCCATGCCAATCACACATCCATGCCAATCACACATCCATGCCAATCCATGCCAATCACACATCCATGCCAACAACAAAACAGGGGGAAAGTTAAGGCAAGGCCTTCAACGATCCACTAGGGCCACCACAACTTTCCCAACCTGGACAACAGACACTAATGTCTGAAAGTTGGGAAGAAAGTGTGGTGCACTGCAATGATGTTTGTATCTGATTAGATATCCTCACACCCAAAAGCAGCTTGAAAGACAAGAGAAGACTTGTGCAGATAACAGACTGTCTTCACGTTGAGGACTGACTGTGTTGGGGACTGTTACTGGAAACACTTGACTGTGGCGTGACTTTCTCCTGACCAGAGGACTTCTCTCTCACACACACACACACACACACACACACACACACACACACACACCACACACACACACACACACACACACCAATTGCGCATGTGTTGGACAGCACAGGCCTTCAGAGGGCGCTACTGATATAATGATGCTGTGTGAAATTCACTCCCTTTCTCTTTCTCTCTTTTTCAACTTAAAAAAGAACAGGGATAACAACCGTTTGGTCATCTCAGCGTTAAAAATAGCTTGACGGGGAAAAAACAATCAAGCATCTCCTGTGAACTGTGGAACTGTCCAGGGTATTTGCTTTATCATTTCACTACAAAATCTCTAAAGAGCATTTATTGTAGTGTTTCCCCCGACACTGTTTTTCACTTCCCGAAAGAATCTGGCATTTTCAATCTGATATGAGTTGACTTGTCATAGCTACTAGGAACAGAGCTGGTTTTGAGGGTGTGAGGATCAGTTTTATCTGATTTTGTGTGTCCTTTATGTGATTCTGCCTCAATGCAGTGACCGCCATGGGTGGACCCTTACAGTCGGCCAGGCCGTTGATATGGGGGACAACAGAAGGTTTGGTTATCATCTTGTACTGATATGTTTGTAGTTGCACATTTTTAATCTGAGATTTGAAATTTTACAAAGTGGCAGCCCTGATATGGCCTCTGTGGTTGGGGGGGGGGGGGGGGGCTATAAACAAGATATGGATTGAAGGATGGAGCCCTTAATGATTAGACCATTGTGTGCAGGTGGGAACGGACGACAATCTTTACAAAACTGCATACACACGGACACGGGGACTGGATGTAAATAAGCACATGCGTGCTTATTCCATTATCCTCGAAATAGAAAAGAATAGATAAAAAATAAACAAACCATTGGCAAACGCAGTTTCACTCATTTGTTTTCTTAAAGTGTGAATATTCTACAGAGGTGATTTTTTCTCTCAATTCCATAGGAAAGTTCACCCAGGTGGATGCAGGGGGCCTGTCAGTATGAACAGAGTCCCCATCTTCTTGAAATTCTGTGCAAGCGCTTCCCTCTTTTCTATCTTTCGTTTTGTTTCTGCCTTGCCCCTTTTCTTCCTGCCACCCCTGTGCTGCTTCACTAGTGTGGGTAGTCTATGTATATCTGAAGTCAATACTCATAATATATATATATATAT
>CM060321.1:68593849-68608849 GCA_030674155.1 Stramonita haemastoma
CTGCAACATGAGTCCTGCAATAATAACCTCCAACATTAGCACAAAAAATAAGTTAAAAATTCTTAAAGATTTCTACAATTAAAATGTTACCTTCCCATTAGAGAGATCATTATGGGTGTATATGAGGTTTATTCAGCTCTTGTTTATTTAAAACAAAATTAATACTTCAAATGAAGGGTAGTAGAATAGTTAAGACGTTTACTTGCCAAAAGTAAACCCTGAGGTACCGTGTTTTGGGAAAGGTTGATGCATAAATGTCACCATACGTGAACCTCAGAGCTCTGGCCGAGGAACAACAGAAAAACAAAACCAAAGAACCCAAAGATTTTGATCGCATGGATGAACAAATGTAAATTTATGTCCCTGTAATTGTTAAAACACACATACATAAATTTATAAGATATGTTTGATAATAAAAGTATCAGTTGCTAAACTGCAAAGTTATGCCCATCTTAAGAAACGCAGACTTATTTTATTCTGTCTCTCCTCTCCAGACCTCTAGATAGCCAGCCAGTTGAGGAGTATCTCCTTACTCATCTTGATCCCCTTAGCTTGCTTCACCCCAGTCAGTCTAGGATTATAGCAGAATGCTTCTGCTGTGCAGCCCTCACTAATCTGGTTGACATATAGTTAAAAAGTATGGATGATATTACAGTTACCTGTTTACAAGAATGGTGAAACCCTTGAAGGAGCAAATTATCCTAAAAGTTGTTGAGGAAATAGTAGCAGAGGGAAACATGTGCAGATAACCACTTACAACTTCTCAATCATTTGGAAAACGGTTTATCAAAGATTCAACAAACAAACAAAAAACAAAAACCATAGAAAATGAAGTCTTTCAATGACAGCATTAACGCATTTCATAGTAAAACCCACACCTCTGGCCTGACTTCACTAGTTCTAGTTGTGATAGACAAAGACTCGTAACGGTTTATTCACGTGACCTGTATAAACCAAGTCGTGTATTGAGGTGGCTGTCACTACAATAATATTCATCTCACATTTAATGTTCACACCAGTAATGCTGCATTGAAAGGAGCATAGCTATACATACTTGATGAAAAGACTTACTTTTGTTGAAAAAAAAACAACACATAAATTGTATCACGTGCTATTGAAATCATGATCACGTGCCTACTCCTCTCTACATTGGTAGGCTCGCGCTCTCTCTCTCTCTCTCTCTCTCTCTCTCTCTCTCTCTCTCTCTCTCTCTCTCTCTCTCTCTCTCTTCTCTCTTCTATATATATATATATATATATATATATATATATATTAAGACGGATGGACGGACGGACGGATGGATGGACGGGCATGCTTGCATACATTCATACATTCATATACATACGTATACATACATACATACATACATACATACATGCATACATCAACATACATACATACATACATACATACATACATACATACATACATACATACATACATACATACATACATACATACATACATACATACATACATACATACATACATACATACATACATACATACATACACACATACATATACATAAACAGACCAGACGGGTGCAGCATTGCACTTAATGCCCATTACAAACACATAATATTAATGTTCAAACTCACATTGGTAGTAATTGTGCAGGGTAACAATTCACAAATCACACTGCACTTACTGTGTTAAACATACACACAGAGGCAATGATGCGCGTACTATGCTTAAACATACACACACAGTGCCAATGATGCAATACGTATTCAGCCGGAAAATTACTCCTAGATTAAAACTTTTCATGTGTGAAGTCTGTCATACTTTTTTTCCTAGCCGTGAAGTTACATAACCATATTCCCTGTACCTGTTTGGACGGACTGAAGATTGGAGTGTGCGTTATGTCAGGAACATGGAGTTCCAAGTCAACAAGAAACAAGACTTTTTCACAACATTGTCGTGTGCGTGTGTGTGTGTGTGTGTGTGGTGTGTGTGTGTGTGTGTGTGTGTGTGTGTGCGTGTGCGTGTGTCTGTGTCTGTGTCTGTGGTTGTGTGTGTGCTGTGTGTGTGTGTGTGTGTGTGTGTGTGTGTGTGTGTGTGTGTGTGCGTGTGCGTGGATGTGTGTTTGTGAGTGAGTGAGTGTGTATGCGTGTGTTGCTAAAATATTTCCCTCTTATTGTTTTGTTATACAGAATTCACACACCATGTTCACTTGTTGGCTTGAACACGTATTACTTCAACAAAGTCATACCAAACTTTCCTGAGGATACAAAGACTAACACTGATGAAGGCAGTGGATGCTAAATGAACGATGCATGAATGCAATGGACTATGATTGTATGGTGCAGTGAAACATCAGTACCGCAGCAAAGCATCTAAAGAATGAAAACAACCACAAGACACACAGCTGTGCACAGGCTGGTAGGACAAAGCCAGAGACAGAAGAGGCACAGCACACGTTCACAAGCTTCAACAGTCAGACATTGCCCTAAGCTTCGGCAAAGCACGGCAAACCTGCGCTAGTAAGCCTGTAGTCTACACAACTGCAGACAGCAGAAAAGTGCAAGACAGTAAGCATTGCATCAAGCTTTTAAAAAAGGGTTGAAGCCAAACTGGGGGTTGCTGAAGCGAAAATAGTGAAGGGGGCTATGTTGGCATTTAGAAAACAATGATAAAGATAATGGGATACGAACCAATCGCTGACACCAAAACCGTGGTTCCTTCTCCTTCTCTTTCATCTCCTTCGTCCTCTTTTTCGGTATATCCATCACATACATAAATTCCTCGTCTGTGACCTTGAAATGGAGGGTCAAGGCCGGTCACAGGACAAAGGTTAGTGCACAGAACAGAACGGAGAAAGAGGAGATTTAAATCAGGTGACATCACAAATTAGAGTGTTAAACGAAACATCACTGTTAAATAATTATGAAAGTGGTTAATCAAAACTAAACCAAGTTGTAAACAATGACAGACACTTTAAACTGAAACTGCACTACTTTGTTTGGCTGAATTGAAAAGAAACTACAGAAATGTTCACAAAATCAAACTGTTACACATCCAAAACTGAAAACCATTCAGTCCACTACTTCATCCAGGCTGAAAAATAAAACTACAGCAGCTTCTTCTATCTTGCTCTGAGCATAAACTTTCTTGCAATGTAATGGGAAAAAAAACTCAACAAGAGTCCAAGGTGTATCATCATCACCTTCAAAACATATATCCAAACCGAAGACAATGAACAGAATACCGTCCGTACACACAGGAACACAAATAGTTCATACTCAGTTTAAATCATAAAATTAAATAAACTGCATGTGCAAAAAATAGGTTAAAAAATTGCCCATTCTCCACCAAAAATAGCCTCCAGGTTTCTTACAAACAACTGTTAGACTGCACAACAGCATAACTTCACTTTTCAATGGAAACCGCTACTTTGATAGGGAAAGACAGGACAGAATTAATCTGCAAACAAGGCAAAATCACCAAAGAGAAACACACACACACACTCACAGAATTCTCTACAAAACATACACTTTTAGTCACATCTACAGTGCTGAGAAAAGACCAAACAAACCAACCAAAGACAAGCATCAAGGTATCAGTCATTTTGAAAAGCTGACAGGAAACCCAGTGGAGTAGACAAGTGCTGTGCAAAGAAGATGGAGAAAGACAGCTAGAATACTGAAAGGACGACAGAAGATGAAGAGAAGACAGCTAGAATACTGAAAGGACGACAGAAGATGGAGAAAGACAGCTAGAATACTGAAAGGACGACAGAAGATGGAGAAAAGACAGCTAGAATACTGAAAGGACGACAGAAGATGGAGAAAGACAGCTAGAATACTGAAAGGACGACAGAAGATGAAGAGAAGACAGCTAGAATACTGAAAGGACGACAGAAGATGGAGAAAGACAGCTAGAATACTGAAAGGACGACAGAAGATGGAGAAAGACAGCTAGAATACTGAAAGGACGACAGAAGATGGAGAAAAGACAGCTAGAATACTGAAAGGACGACAGAAGATGGAGAAAAGACAGCTAGAATACTGAAAGGACGACAGAAGATGGAGAAAGACAGCTAGAATACTGAAAGGACGACAGAAGATGGAGAAAAGACAGCTAGAATACTGAAAGAATGACAGAAGATGGAGAAAAGACAGCTAGAATACTGAAAGAATGACAGAAGATAGAGAGAAGACAGCTAGAATACTAAATAGATGAAAGAAGATGGAAAAAGACAGCTAGAATACTAAATAGATGAAAGAGGCTGAAGAAAAGACAGCTAGAATACTAAATAGATGAAAGAGGCTGAAGAAAAGACAGCTAGAATACTCAACGGACAACAGAAGACAGGGAAAGTAAAGTTGAAGTATTGTCTAAGAGGATGACTAAAACCCGAAAAAAGATCTGCAAAAAGAGGACAACTAGATGTGAATGAACCCCATCCTCCCCAAGCTCATCAGACTTTAAAAAGAAAGGTATCAAAGCAGAGAAATCAGCTGTGACAACAAAGAGGCAGAGGCCGCTCCCAAACCGCAGTGCAAACAATGGCAGTGCACAAAGTGTCGGGAGGAGGAGGAGGAAGGGGGGATGTATTGAGCTAGCTGCCTCATGCTTTCCTCTTTCTAACTAAGGAAAAGACAGAAGGCACAAAGGCCACAGGAGCTTTGGACGTGTTGCCCTGACAGTATAAACAAAGGCAATGTTGCGATTCTTTCACTGTGTGTTTGGTATGTGGGGATTCTACTTTCATTTTTTTCAGGGAGGGGGTGTTGTGCTCATGTTTTTGAAAAATAAATTTACCTGGGCTATTTCCTCTCTGCCTTTTCATTCCTGTACTGGTGATGTAGCTTTCTTCAGAATGGAGGTTTGCTCCTGAGGATAACACTAATGAAAGGCGTACGCGCGCGCGCGTGTGTGTTTATAGGCGCTACCTGATTAGTCTGTCAGCTACACCTGGTCATTATTGTGGCTAGCCACCTTTGTGTCCTACCTGGCAAAATGATCAGATAACTATGGTCAGAACGGCAGTACAGAGGGCTACTGCTCCAATCTGCCTCCCATTGCCCCACTCAAACAGAAATTTATCGGATAAACTTGCGAGTTTTCAAAAACTTCTGCCATCAGTTAAATACCATTGAATGTACGTATAACTACATTCATGTTACAATTTTATTTATTTTTATATGTATTTATATTTACGAGGCCTCCATATTACAGAACTGTCTAAAGTTCACCTTCTGATACAAATTTAAAAGTGGGTTTTTTTGTTACAATATTTCATTTAAAGCTCAACACTTTTTGGGGGCGAGTGCTGTTTTAAGATATTGTGCAATTGCAGTGTTTTGTTTGTATCAAATTAATCCTCCGTGTTTTCAGTTCAATTCTGAGTGACGCTTTTGAACATAGTTCGTTGACATCAAAACGAACTTCACTTTTGTGAGGGCATAAACCGACCCTCGCTTTTTATCTTTTTTTTAATCGCTTTGCTATAGGCCTACAATACTTTTGGTTTTCTTTTTTTGTTTGTGTGGCTGGTTGGCTGAATTGTTAGTTAATTGACTAGCTGGCTGGCTGGCTGGCTGGCTGGTGTGAAGGATTTGGGTGGAGGAGGAAGGATTGTGTAAGAGGGTAGGGGGTAAATAAAAAGATGCCAGATGAAGTTAGCACTGACAACATAAAGTGTGTAAATAGAATTCTCTCTCTCTCTCTCTCTCCTCTCTCTCTCTCTCTCTCTCTCTCTCTCTCTCTCTCTCTCTCTCTCTCTCTCTCTCTCTCTCTCTCTTGATGTATCCCTGAAAAGGGCGGGGACTGGATGTAAAAAAGCACACGAGTGCTTATCTATTATCCTCGAATAAAATACTTTGCCTTGCCTTGCCTTGCCTTGTCTCTCTCTCTCTCCGGAAATCCTACAAACAGCTTTTAGCTGCTACAGCTTAGTCAGTGAAGGGAAGAGCGGGTCAATAGCATCGATCTACTGGCACTGCTGTTTGCCTGTGTTGATAAAGTAGGTAATGGGGAGGTCTGCCTTTGATGACCGACATTGCTCCCCCCCCCTCCCCCCCCCTCTCTCTCTCTCTCTCTCTCTCTCTCTCTCTCTCTCTCTCTCTCTCTCTCCTAATCAGGGCAAGGGCCGGATGAAAAAAACTATGTAATACTTACTCTGTAACCCTTGAAAAATAAAGATTATTCATTCATTCATTCATTCATTCCCTCTCTCAGGTAAGTCTATGCATCCCTGTGTTTTGAGGTGACTTTTAAGAGCAGAGGAGCGAGCATCAAATGATTTTGTCTCCCCGGAAACAAAAAGATTTCCTCTTCAGTATTTTTCGTTCCTCATGTAGAGTTCAAAGATTCACTCATGTAGGGTCAGATTTTTGCGTGTGCAAAGTTTAAAAAAACAACTATGATCATTGGGGTAGTTGCATTCCAACATCAGGGATGCCTCTTTCCATTACTTTGCTCCTAAAACCACACTTGATTATAAGAATACGGCCATGGAAATGTCTGGTTAAATCAAGGTGTTGAAGATCTAGGATTCTACTGCAGTTGTCAATGGCAACAATGGAGCATCATTTTCAAGCTGTGGTAGATGTAGAACAAAGCAGATTAGACTCGTGTGTTAACATGGGGTCAAACTGCTTTAAAAGCCTAAAATGGACGTTCATCTCAAAGTAATCATAACTATATTCAGACTAGGTGTGACAGATATGAATGTTCCTCAACCTAGATACAGAATTCACAGTGTGTCCGAGACAACGTGTCCTTTATGTCATGAATGAGGGAAGATGTGCAGCATTTAACGATATAAGACAAGAAAGAATTTCCCTGTTTGAGATGACGAAGTATTTGAATTAAATTGAGTTGAGTTGAGTTGAGCTGAAAAATATATCACTGCAAAACAGACTAGCCAGCCTAATGCATGCACACTGTCTACTCCATGCCTGCAGAGTTCCTCAGATCATGCGTCATTGAGCTTCCTGTCTGCAGCCTTTAACGCAAGGGACAGTGCAATGTCTCCAGCTTTCCTTCTGCCCTGATACAGCTCTGTGAGTTAGTTAACACAGGAGACAGTGTGAAGTCTTGCCTGATACAGCTGTGCTCTCTTAGTTACACAGGTGATGTGAAGTCTCTTGCCCTGATACAGCCTCTCAGTTAACACAGGAGACAGTGTGAAGTCTCTTGCCCTGATACAGCTCTGTGAGTTAGTTAACACAGGAGACAGTGTGAAGTCTCTTGCCCTGATACAGCTCTTCAGTTAACACAGGACAGTGTATCTTGCCCTGTCAGCTCTGTGAGTTAGTTAACACAGGAGACAGTGTGAAGTCTCTTGCCCTGACCCTGTGATTAGTTAACACAGGACAGTGTGAGTCTCTTGCCGATCAGCTCTCTCAGTTAACACAGGAGACAATGTGAAGTCTCTTGCCCTGATACAGCTCTGTGAGTTAGTTAACACAGGAGACAGTGTGAAGTCTCTTGCCCTGATACAGCTCTGTGAGTTAGTTAACACAGGAGACAGTGTGAAGTCTCTTGCCCTGATACAGCTCTCTCAGTTAACACAGGAGACAGTGTGAAGTCTCTTGCCCTGATACAGCTCTGTTAGCTCTCTAGTTAACACAGGAGACAGTGTGAAGTCTCTTGCCTGATACACTCTCTCAGTTAACACAGAGAAGTGTGAAGTCTCTTGCCCTGATACAGCTCTGTGAGTTAGTTAACACAGGAGACAGTGTGAAGTCTCTTGCCCTATACAGCTCTGGGGTTAGTTAACACAGGAGACAATGTGAAGTCTCTTGCCCTGATACAGCTCAGTGAGTTAGTTAACACAGGAGACAGTGTGAAGCCTTCAGATTTCCCTCTTCCCCTGGTAGCTGTTAGTGTGTGACTGTGGCTGTGTTTGCTATGGACTGTTACAGAGACCTGCACTTTACCCTGTGTTCTTATAATTAATCAATGATTTGTTCAGCTATCCCTCTCATGTGTGAGCCATCAGCCTCTTCATGAATAAATCATTTGAAACTCTCTCTCTCTCTCTCTCTCTCTCTCTCTCTCTCTCCTCTCCTCTCTCTCTCTCTCTCTCTCTCTCTCTCTCTCTCTCTCTCTCTCTCTTGTTTGCTCGTGTACCTTTGTTCTGCGTTTAAAAACAGAGTAGTAGAAATGTGGTGTGTGTGTGTGTGTGTGTGTGTGTGTGTGCGTGTGTGTTTGTGTTCTTCTTCTTCCTCTCATTGGTTTAATGTCCGTTCACTACATGGTGATTTAGACAATGGTACATTCACGTTAAGAATGCACTGAAAAGGGATGAGGGGAAAAAGTGAAAGGATAAAGAATATAATGGATGACGATAAGTTTATACAATTTCATTTATAGTAACTGACCTACTGGTGACTGGCAAATACTTTCTGCAACTGATACTAGGACATGCGACTCGGAATCATACAGAACACTTTGGAAATTTCCGTATTTTTCCTTAGATCTATCCCTTTGCTTTTATACGAGGCAATGAGCACAGGGCAATCAAACAATATATGATGGACTGATATAATAGCAGAACAAGTGCAGAAAACATTTTTTGAATATTTAGTTTTCCAAGCATTTAGACGTAATTTATTAATTATAATTTCCATATTTCGTGGGCAACACAAAAGATTTAAGTGAAATCTAAAAAACTTTGAATATACAGAGTTTGCAAGAATTGAAATAATTTCAAATGAAGATAAACGTAGACCTATACTATTAATCATTATGTCACTTGTACATTATGAGAGTTCTGTGTGTTTGTGTGTGTGTGTGCATACGTGCGCGCGCGAGCGCGCGCGCGCGTGTGTGTGTGTGTGTGTGCGCGCGTGCGTGTGTGTATGTGTGTGTGCGTGCGTGCGTATGTGTGTGTTTGTGTGTACGAAGATGAGGGAAGGGGGAGTCAGCCATAAGAACCTACTCTAGGGGAACCAGGAGACGTTGTGTGGAGGAAATGGCCACACTCATCTTGGTTTGCCGGACGATAGATCAGGTGTCAGGGAGTGTTGGTCTGCGCTGACCTCTTTCCTGCTTCAGATAATGTAATGTAGGTGTTTTGAGGAGGGAACTCTGTCTACCAGAGGGTCAGGGTCCTAAAGCGCTGTGGCACCACATTGTGCTGGGGGAGAGCTGGGCTGACAGCAGCACTGATGATTATGTATTGTCTCTCCACAGAAGCCTGCTCTCTAAAAGCAGACCAACTCGGGTTCAGCCATCGTCCTGTTTACTGCACCCATGATAACGTTCTGATTGCCCGCCTGTACATCAGCTGTGGACAGTTATGTTGTCTGTCTGCTGGAGAGAGAGGAGGGGGAGAGGGCTGGAGATAAGGAGGGGACAGGGAGGAAAAGAGAGGAAAGATAAAAAGAGAGGGGGGAGGGAGAGAGAAGAGAGGGAGGGAGGGAGGGAGGGAGGGAGGGAGAGAGAGAGAGAGAGAGAGAGAGAGAGAGAGAGAGAGAGAGAGAGAGAGAGAGAGAGAGAGAGAGAGAGAGAAGAGGAGAGAGAGGTGGTAAAGAGTGAGAGTGAAAAAAGTTCTTGCTCTTCTGGGTGGGAATATGATGTTATCTCAGCTATTGACATTGCAAGGCCCTCTGCATGCAGGTGTGCTTGTGTCGGGACTGCTTTTCCCTCAGCCACTGGCTGAGTTCTCAGTGTGTGTACAAGGTGCAGTTGGGTTTCAATACAGGGCTGTGGTACATAATCCGTCCTTATCCCCCAAGTCCGAACGCAGATACTCTAGAGGGGGGAGCAAAAATGGCCGCATACGCAAAATCTCAGCATTCATGAAACTTGGAGCACTAGCAGAGGAACCAACAAATCAACACTTTTCACAGGTAAGGTGACAAACAATACGTTTAACAGTGGCATAATTTGTAGGTGAGATGACAACACATTTAACAGTGACACATTTCACAGGTAAGCGACAACACGTTTTACAGTGACACATTTCACAGGTAAGATGGCAACACGTTTAACAGTGACACATTTCACAGGTAAGGTGACAACACGTTTAACAGTGACACATTTTACAGGTAAGATGACAACACGTTTAACAGTGACACATTTCGTACTCTTACAATTCTGCTGCTTTCAAACGATTGTCAAATTGAATATGTGAACTGACAAATAGAGAATGGGCAAAACATGTCCCTAAAGACCCTATCACGCCCCCCCCCCCCCCAACCACACACACACACACACAGCACACGACATGCCCACACTGCCAGTGGTGTTGGCATCAAGACCAAAGCAGAAGGAAGTGTTTATGAAAACAGAACAATAACTCCTGCACAAAACGCTGCACTGTCTTTGCAATCCACAAAAAATTCTGGACAGTGCAAGTGGCATCTCAGCTTGTCAAAAATCAAACCTTTCTAAGTTTAGAAAACTTCTGAAATGTTAGCCTACCACAAAACAATCGAACTGAAATCTGCCTTTGAAAACCAGCATAAACCACTCATGGCAGGGAAGAAAAGGACTCTACTTCCATGCACGGAAAGATGAACCTGCTGTGCTAACTGGAGACTGACAACTCTTAGTCATTAGCCAAAAAACACAGTGATGGAACAAAACGTACAACTACTGAACGAACAGACAACAGGTGAAACTCACAATTTTCACTGATATTTAGTGAAAAAAGTGAAAACAGAAAAATGAAACTAAAACCAAACAAAAACCACACACACACACACCACCACCAGTCACAAAAACAGCTTTTAATAATGACTAAAATCAGAAAGGCAAAATCAAACAAACAAAGAATACATACGTACAACATATGACACACAAACATCTCAATAGGGAAAATTAAAATCCAAAATCACAACACGGAGAAAATAAGTTGTTGAAAGATTTGAACAAACAGGAGCCAAATATCACTGCTTCCGAAACAAACCACAAATCAGAGGAGAATGAACACTACCGAACACTACCATCTAGACCACAATATCCACAGTCAAGACCTGACTTCATGCCACGAAAACAAAAACTAGGATTTGTTTTGAGTTGGAAAGTAAGCAGTAAGGGGATTATTTCAGTGAAAAGAGCACACAGCAGTGAGACTGCCTCCTACAGTCCTCTGCTTCCTAGTCACCCACACAACCAGAAAAAAACCACTGTGTTACTATGTCAATCCTCTGGCCTGCTGTCCAGAACTAATCACACTAACACTGAGCAGGCTAAGCTTTACGACATAGATTTAAGCCTTTTCAATGCACACAGGTAAAGAGGGCAATAAGTTCCCTTACCAAAGATGTTTGTAATATCGGTCTTTAAAAAATAAATGAATTAGTTCTAATTTTCTAAGCTTTATACACATGACTTGATTGCAGTATAACCTGATGACTACATATATGGATGGAGAAAACCAGAGCAAAACACATACCCCCACCCCAAAGTCACATTTCTGGCCTCACTGGGCATTGTGTGAATCTGCCCAGTTCTGTTCAGCCTGACATGACAGAGGAGGTGACAGAATCCCCACTGTCCACTCCCTATTGTCCATTCCCCATTGTCTATTCCCTATTGTCCATTCCCCATTGTCTATTCCCTATTGTCCATTCCCCATTGTCCACTCCCTATTGTCCAATCCCCATTGTCTATTCCCTATTGTCCATTCCCCATTGTCTATTCCCTATTGTCCATTCCCCATTGTCTATTCCCTATTGTCCATTCCCCATTGTCTATTCCCTATTGTCCATTCCCCATTGTCTATTCCCTATTGTCCATTCCCCATTGTCTATTCACTATTGTCCATTCCCTATTGTCCACTCCCTATTGTCCATTCCCCATTGTCCATTCCCTCTATCCTCATTGTCTATTCCCCATTGTCTATTCCCTCTATCCCCATTGTCCATTCCCTCTATCCCCATTGTTCATTCCCCATTGTCTATTCCCCATTGTCCATTCCCTCTATCCCCATTGTCCATTCCCCATTGTTCTATTCCCCATTGTCCATTCCCTCTATCCCCATTGTCTATTCCCCATTGTCCATTCCCTCTATCCCCATTGTCCATTCCCCATTGTCTATTCCCTCTATCCCCATTGTCTATTCCCTCTATCCCCATTGTCTATTCCCTCTATCCCCATTGTCCATTCCCCATTGTCCATTCCCTCTATCCCCATTGTCCATTCCCTCTATCCCCATTGTCCATTCCCCATTGTCCATTCCCTCTTTACCACTACGTCCCTCCCCTCTCAGTTTTTCAATGTATGTGCTCTTCACATGAAATAATCTGACAAAACCAAACCTTTGAACAAACTCTGAAGACACCATCTCCACATGACACTACCAGGTGAAACAGAATCCTTGGAACCACACTCTAAGAACGTCAGTCTACTAACAAAAAATCAAGGCCAAAAAAAACTGACGAAACTTCACGGACATCAGTCTACTGAAAGAGGATGAGGGCAAAGGTTAAAGGTGAACTAGAACCAGGACTACAGAGAGGTGTCTGGCTAGGGCTGGGTGGGCTGTGCCCTGTGGTGCAGTGCGGGTCTCACCTTGCCTGTGCGGTATCCCTGCAGAGTCATCAGCTGCAGGAAGCTTTCCTTGCGGTGACCAAAGCGGCTGAACTGAAGCTGGCCCGTGCAGCCCTCCACACTCATCTGTCAACAATGCAGCAACACTCAGCAATGAGGGAATGGGGGAAAGACAGACAGACAGAATAACAATATGAATGACACTTAGCAATGAGGGAATGGGTGAGGGACTGGGGAAAGACAGACAGACAGAATAACGATATGAATGACACTTAGCAATGAGGGAATGAATGAGGGACTGGGGAAAAGACAGACAGACAGAATAACGATATGAATGACAGAAAGAAAAGAGTGAATGAAGGAATCAAGTCTGTACACAGAGCCTAGAAATTTCTACACTCCTTTTTTACAGAAATGAATACCGTTAGTTGTGTAGTGTTGTGTTGTGGGCACTATCCTACATTCATGGTCACATAAACATAGTTGTATGCACGAAGACACACAAACATATATTAGTGCACGCACGCGTGCACACATATGACCGTGCGCACGCAAGCATACACAAACACGCAAAAATAAGTGCATGCATGTGCGTGCATACACACATACACACACGTGCATGCCAGCAGCATGTGCATAAACGCGCACGCACGCATGTACACGCACGCACGCACACACACACACTTTCACACACACACACACACACACACACACACACACACACACACACACACACACACACACACACACACACACACACACACACACACACACACACACTCATGATGATGACAATGACAATGATGACATTGACGATGACAATGACAATGAAGATGATGATGATGATGATGATAGATGATGATGATGATGATGATGATGATGATGATGACGATGACGATGACGATGACGATGATGATGATGATAATATCAGCAACAGCACACAGTCCAGAATCACCTGTCTATTGGCCCTCCTCATGGAGAAATGGGACATGTTGGCCCGCTCCGAGGCATAAGTGACGTAGACACTGATGGCGTCATGTAAAATGGCACGCTTCAGGTTGATGACGTCAGGGGGCAGGGCGCAGGCCAGGGAGTCATAGTCCATCATCAGGCGCAGCACCGTCAGGTTGGCTCTGGAGTCCACGTACTCCTCCAGGGAAAACTCCTCCAGGCCCTGCCCAGCATGCATTTAGCAACATCCAGAATCCCGTAGCACCAGCCACCATGGTGCAGTGGTTAGCGCCTTGGGCTACAGACTGGAAGGTAAAGGGTTCGAATCCCATAAAAGTCATAGGATTTTATTTGGGCTCTGCCAGTTCCTACCCAGAGTGAGTGTGCTGCGGGTTCATTCGGAAGACTGGGACCACACAGTCGAGCTTCATCCACTTTACGGAAGCGAGTTTAACCTTGTTTCCCAAATTACCTGACCAACACTGCAGGTGTCTGTACCTCTCAGGCCCAGTTGACGCCAGGATGTATTAAGCGAAGAGGACAGTCCTGTCAGTTGATCTTAAAGAACATTTACTTCCTAAGCAGCAGCATTACATCATCCTTATCATCATTGATCATTATGCAATAAAAAAAAAAAAAAAGGCTGATTCTGTGGCCCCAGTTGCTCTGGTCTCATGGTGACTTTAATTTCGGTTTCCCCATGCACGTCTGTCCCTGTGGTGAGTTTGTGTCAAAGCCTTTGGGGTTGGAGGTTCACAGGGGATGGTTGTTTGAAGAACGTTTTGGTGGCACCACAACGTGGTCACCACCATCTCACTCAGTCTGGCTCCGAGACTGAGCTAATACTGTCGTTAGTAGGGGACTTATTAGGTGGTGTCCTGCGTATGTTAGCTCAGAACATGCACCACTGAATACCAACCAAAGTGACCCAGCAACAGTGCAGGGCCTCTCTGTCTGTTAGATCTATGGCTGTCTGATATTGATGAACTCCCTGTCGACTTCCGATCCTGAGAAAGCCACATAACGAATCTTGGTATATATGTATGTGTTTATGTGTGTGTGTGTATGTATGTGTGTTGTGTGTGTATATATATATATATATATATATATATATATATATATATATATATATATATATATATATATGATGTAGTAGTAGTAGTAGGCATCTATCAGTCTCGGAAGACTATGGAGTTGCGCTCTAGTCTTGAGAGCTCAAAGCCTGAGCATATATGCATGGAGGGCAAGCTGTTACCCATGCACGCAGACCCCACTCTGCACGGCACTGGAATGATCCATTGGAAAGGCAATGACCAATACGAATAGTTCCAGTACCGTCGCAGGAGCCACCAGAACGTTGACATTTACCTACAGCCCCGAGCCGCTCTAGGACTCCAACTCCCCGATTTTTCCTCAGGGATGGTGTCTAAACACGACACCTGTGTGCATGCTGGTTTGTTATAATTTTGTCATCCGTTCCTACCGGCACACGATGGCCTACTCTTCCGAAAGGCGGAACGGGATTTTAACGTGTGCGCAAGATTTTCTGCGTGCATTTGCACACGGGGCCTCGGTTTCGAGTCTCATCCGAAT
>CM060321.1:68611349-68623849 GCA_030674155.1 Stramonita haemastoma
TATATATATATATATATATATATATATATACATACATACATACATACATACATACATACATACATACATACATACATACATACATACATACATACATACATACATACATACATACATACATACATACATACATACATACATACATACATACATACATGCATGCATACATATATACATACATACATACATACATAAAAGAGAGAGAAAGTGGACAAACAAAAAATGACGGGAAGTAAAGAGGAATACCAGGAAAAGGGCGAACAAAGAAGAAAGAGAGAAGAGAACGGTGAAAGCAAGGTGAGACAGAGAGACTGATGGAAAAACTGTCAGGACAGAGAGAAAGAGAGAAGAGAACGGTGAAAGCAAGGTGAGACAGAGAGACTGATGGAAAAACTGTCAGGACAGACAGAAAGAGAGAAAACACAACAGAGAAAAAGAAGGAAAGTCTAATTCAAGGTGATGGGACTTCCCTCTTCCCTTCACTCCTTTAGGAGTGTTTGGAGCTCTGACACAAGTCATGACAGAAGTGGCCAGTGGCACTGGTCATGACACATGTCATGACACAAGTGGTCGGTGACACAAGTCATGACACATGTCATGAAACAAGTGGTCAGTGACACAAGTCAAGACAGAAGTCAACAGGGTGACCCTGGTCAAGGCAGGAAGGAACAGAGTCTGTCAATGTGCATTCCATCTCTCTCTCTCTCTCTCTCTCTCTCTCTCTCTCTCTCTCCTCTCTCTCTCTCTCTCTCTCTCTCTCTCTCTCTCTCTCCTCTCTCTCTCTCTCTCCTGGTCAGATTCCCCACCTGTGGGAGAGTCATAGAGGACAGCGGCTTTCTGGAAGTGGTAGTAGCGCAGCATGTCCAGCACAGACTGGGCATAGTCCCGCTGGTCAGGAAACAGCTCCATCACAAAGGCACTCGTCTGCTCCGCGATGGGCAGCTGGGAGGTCACCAGATAGGGCACGCGCAGGTGCTGACAGGCCACTGAATATTCAGGGTGGAATGGACCAATCACCGCCGACACACCTTGTGACCTCACTTCCTGCATTGCTGCAAACAGAAAAAAAAAGTCCAAAACATTGTCCCACCTGTGACAATCAAGAAGAGGGGAAAGCCTTCTCCCATTGCTTAGCATCCCCTACAAAAGCAAACATCAAGGTTCTCTCAGAAAGGTGCCTTGGCTTTGGGCTTTGACTCTCAGCTCATCAATGGTTTCATTCCGAGGCATGTCTCATGCTCGCTCTAAAACTTGAATTTTCACAATTTCTTTTCTCTCCATTCGTCTCCATGGCATTTTCTCATAGCATATATGCATAGAGCCTAATTCCTCTTGGGCTGACAGTCAAGTTGATCATGTGACGGCTGGTGCACTGTGCTGGCAAAAGCTGAAAGGACTTCTGTTGCTGATTTTGTCTGCTTCTCTTCCACCTGTTTGGTTCTTTTTTTGTTTGTCGGAAGTTTTTTGCTCCATTTTTCTTTTCAAAACAAAAGGATCCCACCATAAAACACCTCTAAACTGTAATGCTATGACGAATAAATTCATTTGTTGTACATTTCTTTGAAAAACTTTCAAATGGTACATACACATCTAAGGTAAACCCCAATTTATATCTTTTGATATTGTGGATGAAGTGCGCTAATTAACGTTTTAATAGAATATACTTTCGAGGTGTCGTGCATCTCTTGTCTATGTTAATGTGATCGGTCTCAACATCTCAGAGATTTAACCCTGTAAAAGTTTGAGAGAGTATGTGTAATGTGCTCAGACAAGTCACGTGTTGATCCAATTTTATCCTGCACAGGCACACTCTCCACTTAAGTGTGTCTCTGATAATCATTTCAACAAAGACAACTGTACTGAAGTAACTTCAAAATGTAAATAGATTTTCTTGTGACCTACCAAACCTGACATCAAAAGATGAAAATAGGAAGGGAGAAAACTATGTTTAAAATAGTTCTTGAAAAAAAACAAAGTCACAGAAAAATCAACAAGTGTATCTGTGTGCTTTATGTTCAGAAATCCTTTAGAACAGATGCAAGGGAAATCCTCAAGTTTGTATCCAGGTAAAGAGCCAGTCTGATCTAGGTGAATAACGATGATAACCCAAACATTGCCACACACCTTATCTGATGACACAGACAATGGTAGTGGATGAAAAACAAACCTCACTGGGATCTCAGCAGAGATGACCACCCCCACCTGACCAATTATGTGACTGAGTTAATACAGTGGGGGCAAGTGCAAATAACCATCGGAAACTTTTTCATGATGATAAAATTGAGGTATCAAAGATTCGGGGAAAAAATCGATTATAAAATAAAATCTTTCAAAGACAGCATTTATTGATATACACGAAATGAGCCTCTGCCTAATTTCACTGATAAAAAAAGAAGGCAGGTAGGCCCCCATACCTGTCCTGAAGCTGTCCAGGTCACTTGTGACGGGAGTGGTCATGTCCACTCTCTCAAAGATGATGTGCTCGTTCTCCAGCAACCTCATGATGGCCGTCGTCTTGTCGTCAAACAGGGAAGGTAGGATACCTGCACACATCACACATCACACATCACACACATGGCACATCATACACATCACACATCACACACATCACACACTTCACACATATCACACACATCACACACATCACACATCACACACATCACACATCACACACATGACACATCGTAGACATCACACATCACACATCACTCATCACACACATCACACATTACACATCACACACATCACACACATCACACACATCACACATCACACACTTCACACATATCACACACATCACACATCACTCATCACACACATCACACATCACTCATCACACACATCACACATCACACATCACACATCATACACATCACACATTACACACTTCACACATCACACATCACACACATTACACACATCACACATTACACATCATACACATCACACATCACACTTCACACTTCACACATCACACATCACACATATCACACACATACACACACATCACACATCCCACACTTCACACATCACAAATCCCATACTTCACACATCACACATCACACACATCAAACACATCACACATCGCTCAGGGAAGGTAGTTCACACTTATACACACACAGGTACGCGTGCGCGTAACACACACACACACACACACACACACACACACCACACACACACACACACACACACACACACACACACACACACACACACAACGGATAACAAAGTGTACAAAACTGCATACACACGGGGACTGGATGTAAAAAGGCAGTTGAGTGCTTATTCCATTATTCTCGAAATAAAAGAATAAAAGAAAAGAATAAACACACACACACGCCGGCGCGCGGGCGCACGCGCGCACGCACACACACACACACACACACACACACACACACACACACACACACACACACACACACACACACTACAAAAACAGAGCAAAACAGAGGGGGAGAGATCAATGATATGGGGCGCCAGCAAGCCTGACCCCAGCCCTATGGTATGGCCCTCCATTGTGGTCAATAGCGCTGTGCTGACTGGGCAGGGACTGTGAGTGCCAGAAACACACAGGGGAAAGAGAGAGAGCACGCTAGTCTTGACCCCGCCTGTGCCACATACAGACACCCTGTCCACACAGCCTGCCCACTTCATTAAGCCAGTCAGTCAGTCAGTCAGTCAGTCAGTCAGCTAACCCCGCCCCGCCATGCTTCCTTTCCTCTCTCTCTCTCTCTCTCTCTCTCTCTCTCTCTCTCTCTCTCTCTCTCTCTCTCTCTCTCTCTCTCTCTCTCTCTCTCTCCTCTCTCTCTCTCTCTCTCTCTATTAAAGCACTCGTGTCATACAGCACTAACCAGTCTTGTAGATAATTGGCTATCGAACATCAATGACAATAAATTTTGCGGAGTATTATTTGTTGATTTCAAAAAAGCATTTGATACAATTGACCACAAACTTCTCCTTAAAAAACTAAACCTGTATAACATTTCTACAAAAACCCTAGGACTACTCGATTCATATCTTACAAATAGGCACCAGTGTGTCTCAATAACTACATCAACATCCAAACTAAAGTCCATTCATTATGGAGTACCACAGGGATCCATATTGGGCCCTATTCTCTTTTCATTATACATAAATGACCTTCCTCTACATATCAATGCCAAATGTGAACTATTTGCAGATGACACAACCATACATACGAGCCATAATGACATTGACTATCTTACAACCTTACTACAAAAAAGCACTGACGACCTTGTCAAATGGACTAAACTGAACCACATGTCTCACTCTCTCACTCAGTCCCATGTCCCAAAGGACGTAGGGGGGACATGAGAGAAGACGCAACAGCGATCTTTTTCCATGCTTCACGATCCTGTGTGGCTAGTAGGAGGTGTTGCAGGGGTTGGGCGGTCCAGTCTTTGATGTTGTCAACTCATGATTTCTTTTGGCGGCCTCTTCTTCTCTTGCCCTCGACTGTTCTTTGCAGGATGGTTTTTGCTAGGGTGTTGTGTCTTGTGGTGTGACCAAACCACATCAGCTTTCTCCTCTTTATGGTGGAGAGCAAAGGCTCTTGGGGGCCCACACGCTTTTTGATTTCTTCTTTCACATAGTTATTGGTCTTGTGTTCTTTGTATGATATTCTGAGGAGTCTTCTGTGGCACTTGTTCTCGAATGCTTGGATTCTCCTCTCTAACTCTGCTGTCAGAGTCCATGATTCACAGCCATATAGGAGGATAGATATCACGAGGGATTTGTAAAGGTGGTATTTGGTGCAGAAGCTGATGTTGTTGCTTCTGATGATCCTCTGGAGTCTGACTAGAGCAGATGTTGCTGTTGCAATGCGAGCTTTCACTTCATTGTTTGATGTGCCATCTTTTGTTAGGATGGAACCTAAGTATTTGAATTGGCTCACCTCTTCTAGTATTTCTCCATTCATCTTTATTTCCGTGATGTCATTACTCACGCTGTTGACCATGATCTTTGATTTCTCTGTACTGACCTCCATGCCGTATGCGCTCGCTCTATCTGTTAAATTGTCTGTGAGGATTTGCAGTTCTTGTTTGCTGACATTGACATTGACATTGACCACATGTCTATCCACCCCCAAAAAACAAAACGCATGCTTATCACCACCAGATAAAAGCGACAAAATTTACCACATAAACTATTTCCAATTCACACAAAAAAGGAAGTAATCGAACAAACCTCTCACCACAAAGTTCTAGGAGTGACAGTTGATGAAAATCTCAGCTGGTTCTACCACATATCTCATCTATGCAAATACTTGTCCAAAAAAGTCTACCAGTTGATTAAAATTAAACACTTTCTCGATTACCATTCAAGGAAACTGTTTTTTCAAGCTTATATACAATCCTCAATAGACTATGCTGCAACCCTGTGGGATTCTGCCAGTGCAAATATCATGAAACCGTTACTAAGTCTGTATAAACGTGGTCTCAAACTGGTCCTTCTGAAGAAAACAACCTTGCTAGAAGGGGATTATACTCAGTTAAATATCCTTCCCCTACACCAAAAAGATCAAAGGCATCATCATGTTTAAGATACTGACAGGAAATGTCCCCACATCCTTAAAAGACCAATTCCCAATGAATCATTCCAGAAATACCGTAAAGCCAAGTGTCCCAATCCCAAGAATAGACTTGTTCAAAGCTAGTTTACTATACTCAGGCCCTACGCTATGGAACTCCCTCCCTGACTCAATTAAACAGCATCAATCATTAACAACCTTCAAAAATCACCTTCTTATCCACTTGATGCATCAAAAATAGCAAACCACACTTCTCCCCTCTCAAACTATCTGCCCTCTCCTTCCTCACTTCTCTCTGATTATGATGATCTTATGACCTTCAATCATTAGACTAAGTGAGGTGTGTGTGTATGTGTGTGTTTGTGCGTGCGTGCGTGCGTGGGTGTGTGTGTATGTGTGTGTGTGAGTTGGGGCTTTTTTGTTCAAAAACTTATGTTTTATGGGACTTATTTTGATGATAGAAGGTAGTGGATTGATGTCTTCAGTCATTTAACCTCATCATATTCTCATGTTTGCTCTTTAATTATTGCGCCTTTTTTTTTTTTTTTTAAATTTCAAATCAAAATCTTCATTGATTCTTACTTCATATTTTTGTTTCTGAATGAATGCCTTTTTACAACATTACCTTAATATTGCATCTCTGTCTTATTTCTTACCTGGTGTTGTTGTTCTTTTCCACCTTTTATCAAAATCTTATGTTTTAAGGGACTTATCTTGATGATAGATGGTGGTGGATTGATGTTTTGAGTCAGCAACCTTATCATATTCTCATGTTTGATCTTTAATTATTGCGCCTTTTTTGTTTTGTTTCGTTTTGTTTTGTTTTTGCTGGGTTTTTTTTTGTTTTGTTTTCAATGTTTGTTTGATTGTTTGTTTGTTTGTTTTTATTCAAATCAAAATCATCATTGATTCTTACTTCTTTTTTATCGTTTCCGAATGAGTGCCTTTTTTTTACAACATTACCTTAATATTGTATCCCTGTCTGTTTCTTACCTGTTGTTTGATACTTGGTAAGGTTTTTTGCTCTTGGTAATTGGATCATTATAATTGTTCTTGTTTAGTTGAGGCTATCTTTTTATCTTGATGTTATCCCTGAAAAGGGCGGGGACTGGATGTAAAAAAGCACATGAGTGCTTATCTATTATCCTCGAATAAAAGAATTTTGCCTTTGCCTTGCCTTGCCTTGCCTTGTCTCTCTCTCTCTGTCCATGTTCGAGATACTACGAGACACTGGGTTAGGGGAATTTCCCCTGGAGTCAATATCAGTGCCGACTCCACACCCTGGAAAGTCCTTCAGAGGAGACTATAAACTTAGGTCCTGTGTGCAAACACACAAAGAACATCACGCACACATGTTAAAACCTGTTCCGCTGTCAGAAGAGTAGACCATTTGAGCCGCTAGAAATGGATGAAAAAATTACAAAACTGGCTGTAAAACACGCATGCACGTGCTTATTCCATTATTCTCGAAGTAAATAAACGAAAAACCCTCTCTCGAGTGTTGATGGGGGTGAAGCTGCTTTTGCATGGTAGACTCCAAGTCCTACACCCACCTCCATGTTGTGCCACATGGGTGGCACTGACAAGAGAGGGCTGTTATCAGATGGCAATAGCACACCACTGATACAGATTTCTTTGCCTGAAACCCAACATGACAAAAACCTACAGCAGCAGGAAATTCTACTATGAGTGAGCCATGACTGATCCATTGATGAATGTAAACAATGTGAAAAATCAGTGATGTAACGATCAGTTGGTGATCCCTGTTCTGAACAGAGATGTTGTACATTATTCAGTAATGTGGTAGCCATGTCCTGGTGACCACTGTGTTGCATGTGTTGATGGAAAGTTTCTGCCTTTTTTGTTTCGTCCTCGACCCTCTGTCCCCATGTCAAAGGACTTAAAGCCTCCAGCATTAAACACAACCCGCACTGACGCGGTTTCCATGTCCAGTTGTGCATCAGCATGTTATGGCTGTGTGGCAGGCGATGCAGAAAACTGACTTCATGGAATGGTCACTGAGGCAGAGAAATGCCATGAGTCATAAAGAAGGGAGTCAGAGGTACATCAAAGATACTGGTGATGAATAATACTGAAAATACCCATGTAGGTAAAATCTTCTAGCAAAATGAGTTGACCTGTGCATGGCAGGTCAGTGTACAGCCCTGTGTGGCCTCTGTGGTCAGCGGGGCTACAAACAACAGACTGGCGGCAGGTCAGTGACAGGGGCCATGTTTTAGGTATGCACAGAGCAGGAGAACCCATTTGATGATGAAAGGAACATCTAATGCTGTCCTGTTGGTCTTGACTAATAATGACAATAGTATTGTCTGTTAATGATAACTAATGATGACAACAGTATTGTCTGCCCTGTTAATGATGACTAATGATGACAACAGTATTGTCTGTTGTTGATGACTAATGATGACAACAGTATTGTCTGTTGTTGATGACTAATGATAACAACAGTATTGCCTGTTGATATTGACTAATGATAGCAATAGTATTGTCTGTTGATGACTAATGATAACAACAGTATTGTCTGTTGATGATGACTACTGATGACAACAGTATTGTCTGTTGATGATGACTAATGATAACAAAAGTATTGTCTGTTGATGATGACTAATGATAACAACAGTATTGTCTGTCTTGTTGATGCTGACTAACGATCAACTGTTCTCTGTGTGTGTGTGTGTGTGTGTGTGTGTGTGTGTGTGTGGTGTGTGTGTGTGTGTGTGTGTGTGTGTGTGTGTGTGTGTGTGTGTGTGTGTGTGTGTTCTGGCTGGATGTGTGTAGATGTTTCTATTCTAGAACCTTCCTATGAATGTGATACGATAGGGTCTGAAATATTTTAAATACACTCACATACTCTAATGTGTTTTACATCTGATCCCCTCGTGAAAAGCTATAAGCTGAGAGTATGATGCTCTTATAGCCTCCTGATAACTACAAATCTGCAATGACAAAAAGTACGGACAGACCAGTGATGATTGTTAAGTGGACTCCTAAAGTCATACAGCCTCTTTTGTAATAACCGAAACTGTGCTGACAGATGACAAAGAGACAGAAAGAAAACAAGCATGCCGTAGCTAAAAACATTGTCTACAGACACACACACACACACACACACACACACACACACACACACACACACACACACACACACACACACACACAACACACACACACACACACACAATATCACGATTGAAAAAAAACTTATCTTGAAGTCACTCATCCAGCCTTTACCTTTTTACTTTGGGCATGATTTCCTTCCTATCCCTCTTGAACAGAGTGGTCAGGATTCATGTAACATGAGAGGATCTGTTTATGGTTACAGTATTATTTTCAAGATATAGCACATGTTTGCAAGGACAAAAGGGACAGACAGACTAGGACAAACAGACATAGAGAACAGAGGCAGGGGAAGACAACTAGGAAAAGAACTACAGGTAGGGTTACAGAACCTAATATCTTTCCTCCACCATATTCAGGACAACTTGCCAAAACAGGCCATGTCTGCTGATGAGGTCATGTAGATAGCCCACTTCACCTGGCAACCCACCCATCTCTTTTACAGCCAGAAAATGAGCGACCAATGTCCATCAGATAGGAACAGATACCAATGTACTGCCACAGTCAGAGGGAAATGTCTTTGCACAAAAGGAAAAAGCAAGTGAAAATCCTACTCATTTTATTCTGCCAAAGATTTTGCAACCAGCTTCCTCCACTCCTCGCGGTTCTCATCTGTCTGTGCATATTACTCCACTCAAGGCCACTAACTCTCTGATGTTGTCTTCCCATCGTTTTCTCTGCCTGCCTCTTCCTCTCCTCCTGCACGTCCCTGTAGGACAGTCTGTGCCTCCAGATGCTAGTGACGTCCGTGCCATTCAGTTTGTTCAGGGGACGACGGGAGACAGACAGCAGGTCAGCAGGGAACAGACAGGAACAGAGCAGAGCAGAGCAGACAGGTGAACAGACTACAATGTGTGGATAACAAATTCCCATGGATTATTGAAATCCAGCAAGGACAGATTGCCACAGCATCAATCAGCAATACAGGACAATACCAGCCACAGTATCACAGCATCAATACACAAAGCCTACAGTATCAACAGCATCATACACCAGCTACAGTATAAACGCCAATACCCCACCTACGTTCCACAGCATCAATACTCCACCCGTACAGTATCCACAGCATCAATACACCAGCCTACAGTATCAACAGCATCAATACACCAGCCTACAGTATCCACAGCATCAATACACCAGCCTACAGTATCAACAGCATCAAACACCAGCCTACAGTATCCACAGCATCAATACACCAGTCTACAGTATCCACAGCATCAAAACACCAGCCTACAGTATCCACAGCATCAAAACACCAGCCTACAGTATCCACAGCATCAATACACCAGCCTACAGTATCCACAGCATCAAACACCAGCCTACAGTATCCACAGCATCATCATACGTACCAGCTCATACCAGTCATTCCACAGCATCAATACCCAGCCTACAGTATCAACAGCATCAATACCCAGCCTACAGTATCACAGCATCAATACCCAGCCTACAGTATCCACAGCATCAATACCACCCAGTACACCATTGTGTCCCTTTATCCTCTGCGTTGTGGTGCGGTAATAACGTTAATGGGTTTGTCTAATCAAGCCAGGGAATCAGTCAGCCGTGCAGAGCAGGGCAGCACAGGTGTCTCAGTTACGTGTGGGGAAATCTGCCCCTGATGGAGCCAGGTGAGTGATGCATGTATGGCAAATGGATTTGATGCGAAGGAGGAAAAGGGGATAGGGGAGGGGGAGGGGGGGCAGTGACTCCTGGAGTCTTTGCAGAAAAGCAGGAGGGGAACTTTGCCCTGCCCATGTCCTCTGATAAAACGTTGACAGAGAAGAACATTGTATATGACAGAGAGGAAAGGGGGGCTTTGCCCAGGATTTGCCAAAGCTCCCTGAATTAATAGTATTGTTCTCAGAGGGCAAAGAGATGACAGAGATAAAAAGAGGGGAGTTGCCTATCCATACTCCGTACATTAATAGTTCACAGAGGGAAAGAGAGTACAGAGAGGACAGAGACAGGATTTGCCCTATCCATGCTGACAGATAAACGTTCTCTTTCCATGTCAGTGTAGGGCAGATCCGCTGCGTATCAGGTGCTTGTGGTAGGTTCTCGTCAAAGTCTTTGAGATGGGAGATTCATGGGAAAAGGTCACTGCATGGGTGTTACAAGGATCGTAATCCCAGGAGGACGTCTGATTCAGTCTGACTCAGTGAAAGACTAAGTTACTGATGTCGTCAGTGGGAGGCTTATTAGAGGATATCCTGCTAGTTCAGAATAGATAGGGCTGCATAACACACACACACACACACACGCACACACACACACACACACACACAACACACACACACACACACACACACACACACACACACACACACACACACACACACACACACACACACACACACACACACACACACACACACACACACACACACACGCATGATAGGAAAGGATAATCAATAACTCTTAGGGCAGCAACAAGGCTGGCATGATGTCCACTACACTACACTACACTACACTACACTACACTACACTACACTACACTACACTACACTACACTACACTACACTACACTACACTACACTACACTACACTACATTACGCTACACTGCACTGCACTGCACTGCACTGCACTGCACTGCACTGCACTGATCTGCACTGCACTACACTACACTAATACACTACACTACACTACACTACACTACACTACACTACACTACACTGCACTGCACTGCACTGCACTGCACTGCGCTGCACTGACTGCCATGCTGTCTGTAGAGCGGTGCTGTGTGTGGCTGTCCACTGTGTGGACACAGCCGCTGAGAGGTTAGCACTGACAGCTGCACTGTGACCCTTGACCTTAAGCTGCGCTGACCACTGTCCGGCCACAGTCAACACTGCAATCAGTCAGTCAGTCAGTCAGGCAGTTAGGCAGGCAGTCAGGCAGGCAGGCAGGCAGGCAGGCAGGCAGTCAGTCAGTCAGGCAGTCAGGCAGTCAGGCAGTTTGTTTCTGTCCTTTATGTTCCGCCGCCAGAACTCTCAGATTCACCAATTATAAGACTGTGCATAATGTACACGTCTATTTTACCTACTATCAAGTTAGCTGCATTCTGACTTCGTGGATGGTGACTAAACACAAGGGGTGTATGCGTTTATTTTTATTTTTCTACCAGTACGAAATAGACATGCGCTCCTTTGTCATACCATATTCCTGTATGCCTGTGAATCGTGGTCCCTGACTGCTGAATTGAAGAGAAGAGTACAGGCAGTACAGATGAGATGCTTCCGGAGACTCCTTGTCATCTCCCACAGAGACCACATAAGCAACAAAGAAGTGCATAACAGAATCCAGCAAACCATTAGTCCCTACAAAAATCTTCTACCAATCGTAAAGAAGCGTAAACTTAAATGGTACTGGCATGTAACAAGATCAAGAGGACTTGCAAAAACAATACTGCAAGGCACTGTCCAAGGAGAGAGAAAAAGAGGCAGACCAAGGAAGAGATGGAAGGACAACATCAACGAATGGACAGGCCTAGAAACCAATCAAATTTTGATAAAGGCAAGGCAGAGAGAGGAATGGAGGGAAGTGGGTGTCAAGTCTTCAGGGTGCCCCTACAGTCGCCAGACTAAGGGATAGACAGATAGATATAGAGACATAGCCAAAAGATGGAACGGGTTTTTTAACATGTGTGCCCAGATGTTCTACGTGTGATCGCATACGAGATCTCGGTTTATAGTCCAATGCAACGGACTTTTCGGGAGAGGAGTCGGTATTGATGCTAGCTCAAGGGGGAGAGTCCCGTTGAACGGGTGTCTCGATGGTGGCTCGAACCCCGTCTTGATCCCGGGTCGTCAA
>CM060321.1:68626349-68631349 GCA_030674155.1 Stramonita haemastoma
TATGGTCACATTAAATGTGAGAGTGGTCACCACATACCTCAGCTGTGTTCAAACTAAGCTAGTGCACAGTTCCAAATCTCAGGTAAGTTTCCCCACACTGTGAGGACAGGCCGGCAGCAGCCTCCTTGCTGCAGACACAGCTGATCAGAGAATGCTGGCAAGACAGGTGTGGTCAGGGGTGCCCGGGATCACCTGTACCTCAGGCTGTCTTCAGGTTAGGTGTGCACAGGATCACCTGTACCTCAGGCTGTCTTCAGGTCAAGTGTGCACAGGATCACCTGTACCTCAGGCTGTCTTCAGGTTAGGGGGTCATGTACACACGGTCACCTGTACCTCAGGCTGTCTTCAGGTCAGGTGTGCCCAGGATCACCTGTATCTCAGGCTGTCTTCAGGTTAGGGGGCCATGTGTACAGGATCACCTGTACCTCAGGCTGTCTTCAGGTCAGGTATGTATACACAGGATCACCTGTACCTCAGGCTGTCTTCAGGCCAGGTGTGCAAAGGATCACCTGTACCTCGGGCTGTCTTCAGGCCAGGTGTGCAAAGGATCACCTGTACCTCGGGCTGTCTTCAGGTCAGGTATGTATACACAGGATCACCTGTACCTCAGGCTGTCTTCAGGCCAGGTGTGCAAAGGATCACCTGTACCTCGGGCTGTCTTCAGGTCAGGAGACCATGCTTATACTTTCCTCCCTTTTTAACCCATCTCTTTTAACAGTGGATTGTTTATTATTCAAAAGACAAATTTTAGAATGATGAAGAAGTTGTAATTTGTTACCTGCACCTATTTTTCTACAGTCTCAAATATATGATAGGCTATATGGGCTATCGTATGTCTTCTGAGATTCTTGTGATGGTCATTTGTTTTCAACTTTCACCCCCTGTGTTGGCATGTAAGGTGTCTGGGGATCTTTGTGTTATCGTTGTTATCCAGCTAAAACTGGTTCTATAGCTGAGTGCAATCTTGATGCCTTTCTTTGTGTTCATTGGAAAAGATCCATTAATGTAAACCCCCAAAATTGATGTCATTTTTCTTCTGTATTTTACAACAATTGTTTTAAACATAGTATTTTCCTCTTTCTATTGTCATCTTTTGATAAAAGCTTTAGTGGACCACAATAAATCCAGATTATTCTCGTGATTGCAAAAGACACCAGTAAATAATGAAAAATATCTCGCCATAATGTACACAGAAGGTGCAGTGTAAATCAAAGTCAGAACTCAGCTAAAGTGCCTGTCAAGTATATGTCTATGTCTGTTAGAATGCCTGTCAAGTGTTGTCTATGTCTGTTAGAATGCCTGTCAAGTGTATGTCTATGTCTGTTAGAATGCCTGTCAAGTGTATATCTATGTCTGTTAGAATGCCTGTCAAGTATATGTCTATGTCTGTTAGAATGCCTGTCAAGTGTATGTCTATGTCTGTTAGAATGCCTGTCAAGTATATGTCTATGTCTGTGAGAATTCCTGTCAAGTGTATGTCTATGTCTGTTAGAATGCCTGTCAAGTGTATGTCTATGTCTGTTAGAATGCCTGTCAAGTGTATGTCTGTGTCTGTGAGAATGCCTGTCAAGTGTATGTCTATGTCTGTTAGAATGCCTGTCAAGTGTATGTCTATGTCTGTTAGAATGCCTGTTATGGGTGTGTTTCTACATGTATATGCAGATTTCAGAGCAGAAAACGAACGCAAGAGTCCATGAAGTAAAGTATCCACCACAGCACCACTAACAGCTGGTAGTACTTTCCACTGCATGGCTGGGAAATGGGTCATTCTAAGGCACAATACACTCTTACACACACTGCACTCTTACACACACTGCACTCTTACACACAATGCACTCTTACACACAATGCACTCTTACACACAATGTACTCTTAAACACAATGCACTCTTAAACACAATGCACTCTTACACACAATGCACTCTTACACACAATGCACTCTTACACACAATGCACTCTTACACACAGTGCACTTTCACACAACGCACTCTACCACTTCCAGCACCGTTAAATGGCATTTAGGACAAGAGAGATGCTATCATGATACACTGCACTGCAGGACATAACAGCTTGGGGCAGTGACACAATATTGGGAAGGGGGGGGTGCTATCATAATACTCTGCTCTGCTCTGCTCTGCACTGAAGGACATGATAACCTGGGTAATGACACGAGCAGCACTGTGAAAGAGGACATAGGTCACACACTGAAGGCAGTAATAACAGAAATAATATGAGATATGTTGAATGAGTCAGGTCTGTGTGATCCCCCCCCCTCTCTCTCTCTCTCTCTCTCTCTCTCTCTCTCTCTCTCCTCTCTCTCCTCTCCTCCTCTCTCTCTCTCTCTCTCTCTCTCTCGGGGGGGTGGATAGCCTAGTGGTCAGAACATTGCGCTGGCAATTTGAAGACCCGGGTTCGAGTCCGGTCGAGGAAATTTTCTTCCTGGAGTTAACATCAGTGCTGACTCCACTCTCCCCAAAAGTCCTTCGGATGAGACTTTAAACCGAGGCCCCGTGTGCGAACGCACGCAGAACATCTTGCGCACACGTTAAATCCTGTTCCGCTTTTCGTAAGAGTAGGCCATCGTGTGCCGGTGGGAACAGATGACAATATTTACAAAACTGCATACACACGGGGACCGGATGAAAAAAAGCACATAATTGCTTATTCTGTTATCCTCGATATAAAAGAATAAATAAAATTAAAAATAATAAATAAATAAATCTCTCACACACCTCTCTCTCTCTCTCTCTCTCTCTCTCTCTCTCTCTCTCTCTCTCTCTCTCTCTCCTCTCTCTCTCTCTCTCTCCCCCTCTCATTTCTTCTTTTGTCTCCTCCCTCTTTTTCTGTATATTCATCTGTTTATTTGTCTGCTTATCTGTCTGTATGAAGCAGTCTTTCTTTCAACATGTCCAGTCTTTACCGCAGCATGAATCTTGTCTGCAGATTTTCAGGCTGTGATGACAGATATGTCAGTCACTGAGTTTCACCTCAACAGGAGACTTTTAATCAGAAACAAACACCTAACGGAAACAAACACCTAACACAAACAAACACCTAACACAAACAAACACCTAACACAAACAAACACCTAACAGAAATACCTAACACAAACAAACACCGAACACAAACAAACACCTAACACAAACAAACACCTAACACAAACACCTAACACAAACAAACACCTAACACAAACACCTAACACAAACAAGCACCTAACACAAACAAACACCTAACACAAACAAACACCTAACACAAACAAGCACCTAACACAAACAAACATCTAACACAAACAAACACCTAACACAAACAAACACCTAACACAAACAAGCACCTAACACAAACAAACACCTAACACAAACAAACACCTAACACAAACAAACACCTAACACAAACAAACACCTAACAGAAATACCTAACACAAATAAACACCTAACACAAACAAACACCTAACACAAACACCTAACACAAACAAACACCTAACACAAACACCTAACACAAACAAACATCTAACACAAACAAACACCTAACACAAACAAACACCTAACACAAACAAGCACCTAACACAAACAAACACCTAACACAAACAAACACCTCACACAAACAAACACCTCACACAAACAAACACCTCACACAAACAAACACCTAACTGCGGTTTACATAAAGAGCAATACCTAGCTTGTGTTATTTATCAGCACCATTTATCTCTCTCTCTCTCTCTCACACACACACACACACACACACACACAACACACACACACACACACACAACCACAACACCCCCACACACACACACATTAATTTTGTGCTAATTTCACGCCAAGATCCCCATTCTGATGGGCTCCCCAAGCAATCAGGGACGGATTATCCAGTGATAGCGCCAATTCCTTTCCATCAGACCAGAACAGACGGAGTGTCCTCTTTCTCCCTTGGTCAGTTCAGGTCAGTGCAGGTCCACATCAGGACAGGAACAGCCAGCCCTGTGCAGCACAGCTGTGTGCTGGATATGCTTAAACCACCAGCACATGGTTATTGGAGAAATGTTCTGATGGGATGGTACTTTCATTGTGATAGTAGTCTTACTAAAGCAGTTATTTTATGTCACACATTTCTCTAATATATGTCACGTTTCAGTAACTTTACACACTGCTACAATATCATGAGCAAGATAAACAATAACGAATAGACACACAGTCACACAGTCACATAGACAGACAGACAGATAGATAGACACAGACACAGACACACAGACACACAGACACACAGACACAGACACACAGACACAGACACAGACACACACAGACACACAGAGAGAGAGAGAGAGAGAGAGAGAGAGAGAGAGAGGAGAGAGAGAGAGAGAGAGAGAGAGGAGAGAGAGAGAGAGAGAGAGAGAGAGAGAGAGAGAGAGAGAGAGAGAGAATGACAATGGTTTATTTGCGATAAGCTGTACGCCCATTCACAAGGGGACAGAGGGATGGGGACTAGGCACAACACATAAATTGGAAAAAAAGAATACACTGTCAATAACAGCCCAAATGAACAACATGTCATGGGAATCCACAACATGGGTTTGCAATAATTGCATAGTATCAGTAATAACTATACCTGTGATACAAAATATCATCAGATTCTATTCAATTGTTTATGGTTATCCTTATATTAGACAACATCATCTCTCATGAAAATTTCAGACTGTCATCGGTCATCATTGGAGCAACTACGACACATCTCTACAAACAAATTCTTTTGTAACAGGTTTTTAAGTTGTTGACATTTGATTTAGCTTACTCGAAATATTGTCCATTCTATTGTTAAACTTGTCATTGATTTCTTTTAAGCTGTTCAAAATATCCCTAAGCATGGTTTCTTCAGTCTTACATGTCTGCCCTTCAATAGATTCACCATATTCTGCCTCACTCTCCGCACATTCAGAACCAGACACACTCACTTCTTCCTCACCATCCTCTTTTTCTCTCTCACACATCTCCTCTGCCCTTACTTCTG
>CM060321.1:68641349-68648849 GCA_030674155.1 Stramonita haemastoma
AGAGTCACAGACAGACTGACTGATAGAGATAGACAGAGAAAGAGACAGACTGACTGATAGAGACACAGAGATAGAGACAGACAGACTGACAGACAGAGACAGTCTAACAGAGACAGAGACAGACAGACGGACAGACAGAGACAGAGATATAAAGTCTGACAGTGACAGAGACAGAGATAGTCTGACAGACAGACAGAGAGGTAAGGAAAAAACACAGATACCAGGACAAGCAGACAATGACATCATTTTACACACACACACACACACACACACACACACACACCACACACACACACACACACACACACAACAACACACACACAACACACACACACACACACACACACACACACACACACACACACACACACACACACACACCACACACACACACACCACACACACACACACACACACACCACACACACACACAACACACACACACACACACACACACACACACACACACACACACACACACACACACACACACACACACACACATTAGGCACTGACCCAGTCTGTGTACTTCTGGCGGTTGCAAGGTATGGTTGACAGCAGGGGTCCACTGCAGACTGGCCACGGTGTGATCCGTCATCCCATTCAGCCCTGACCTCATCCCACCATCCGATGGCGTCATGACCTCTCGTGACGTCACGTCATCAGGGGTTCCGGTACGTCCCTGAGGGGTCACTGGGGTCACAGCACACACCAGGCAGATCAGCACAGACCACAGCCTCACTAGGCACACACTCCGCGCCATCTCCGCCATCTTCTGGGACACATGCATGTTCGGTTCTGTTCTGAGGTTCTGTTCTGTTCTGTTCGGTTCGGTTCTGTTCGGTTCGGTTCTGTTCTGTTCTGTTCTGTTCTGTTGTTGTTCTGTTCTGTTCTGGTCTGGTCTGGTCTGGTCTGGTCTGGTCCAGTCTGGTCTGTTCTGGTCTGTTCTGTTCTGGTCTGGTCTGGTCTGTTCTGTGTTGTTCTGGTCTGTTTTGTCTCTTCTTTCTTGTCTTCACTGACAATCACAGCGCCCTGCAGTTGCCTTCCAGAGACGAGAGTTGGCAGTACAGTTCAGGCCCCTGTTAGTCCAGTCCTAACTAGAACGATCTCACACACCCTGAACCATGACATGATCGCTGCTTGAACTGAAGTGCAGGTTACAGTGAAGGGAGCCTGAGGGCTGCCAACACACCATGGGATGACGTCAGTCATCTGCCTGAGGATCCTGAGTCACGTCACGAAGTGCTTTTGCTGCTTTCAGCGATGACGGAAAGGAGAGCAGCTAAGGGGAAGCCACTCTCATGGACGGCTGGCAGTTGTCCTCCACGCTGACGTCATAACTCCACACCTGTCAATCAGGGGCAGTTAACCAATCACAGGTTGTGACAGGTTTTGATGATGTGATCATTCCACACAGCAAGATGGCGTCAGAATGTGAGTTCTACACTCTGTGACCACAACCTCTGTTGACCAGGAAAACGCACTCAGAAATAAATCCTCATTCTATGGAAAAAAAAATATGGAAAAGGGTGTGAAGAGTTTTTGGCTGACAGGCAGAATGACACTGCACTGTCGTCAGATGCATGGACACACAGCTAAGTCATTAGTGCCTGTCTGCTTTTTCACTCCTTGATGTCATGGGGAACTCTACACCACAAAAACACTGATGCTTTGTTCTACTTTTTTTACCCAGAAACCAGGGGTGTCTTTTACAAGCTGTGATGGCAAGGAAGTTCACTTGAGAATGTTGGTTGTTTCCCTTCCTGACCTGAAAAATACGAGCACAGTAATAGTTTCATGTATAAAGACAGGGAAGCAAAAGTAGGACTGTTCTTACAGCCTGTAATTTTCTCAACTGAAAATAGAGCATGTATTTTTACCATGAAAATAAAGCTTTATTTCTATACTAAAAATAGAGCATGTTTTTAAAATGAAAATAGGGTGTGTATTTCCACAGTGAAAACAGAATGAACAGACTATTGACAGCTGCAGCAGAGCTGACCCACACGCCAGCTCCAGTGACAGTCATTCAGACCCCAACATCCCACATTGATCAATGATAGTCAACATCCCACATTGATCAATGATAGTCAACATCCCACATTGATCAATGATAGTCAATATCCCACACTGCATCAATGATAGTCAACATCCCACACTGCGTCAATGATATTCAACATCCCACATTGCATCAAAACATAGTCAAGGGTGTTTTTTTCAGACATGCATGGTTTGGCATCGGATCCGCGCAGATCCGCCAATTACTATTGTTTATGATATGTCGTAATGAGGTGGTACATTGACTTGTGATTTATCTGATAGTGTTCACCTAAATAAGCCATGACAACATCCACAAATAAAAACCAACAAAAATCCGCCTTGCTGTGATAAACTAAAACAGATGGCAGTCACAGGACACTGACTGCACATTGCTCCCCCTCCTCCCTTTTCCACCCCACCCACCCATCTCCAACACAAAAGCACTGGAGCATGCCTGAACGAGCAGGCTATCCCACGCACGTCGACGCATGTTCGATATGCCACTCAAATAACATTAACAACAACAAATGTGTGTATGCGCACGCGCAAGCACGCACGCACGCACGCGCGCGCGTATACACACACACACACACACACACACACACACACACACACACACACACACTTCCTAACAACACAGCTTCCATAGCTCAGGTACCAAAAGGAATTGCAACAGAATGAAGTAAGTGAAGAAGAGATCTGACGGTGAAACCAGAGTGACACTGTGGTCACGTGACCATTCTCTGCGTTCACTTCCGGTGAAGAGAATTGAGCCCTGCATGAGGACTGGCTGCACATGGTCAGGACCTCGCTGTGACCTCTGATGGTGATGCCCAATAAACATGTGATGTTATATTCAATGACAATAATGCACACCATGTTCAATGGCATTAATGCTGAATGTGTGATATTATATTCAATGATAATAATGCACATCATGTTCAATGGCATTAATGCTGAATGTGTGATATTATATTCAATGGCAATAATGCACATCATATTGAATGGCGATAATGCTGAATATCTTACATCATTTTGAATGGCAATGACGGTGACCTAGTGACATTATATTGAATGGAAATAATACTGAATGTGTGACACCATACTGAATAGAAACAATACTGAATGTGTGATACCATATTGAATGGCGATGGTGGTGAAGAAAGTGAGGGACTAAATACTACCAAATGCATAGAGAAAGGGGCAAAATTCTCCCCCCCCCCCTCCCCCCACCTCTGTCTGTCGTGTCTGTCTGTCCTGTCTGTCTGTCTGTCTGTCTGTCTGTCTGTCTGTCTGTCTGTCTGTCTGTCTGTCTCTCTCTCTCTCTCTCTCTCTCTCTCTCTCCTCCTCTCTCTCTCTCTCTCTCCTCTCTCTCTCTCTCTCTCTCCCTCTCTCCAAAATGGCTTCAGAGTTGTTTCTAACTGAAGGGACAGACAATGAAAAATCTGGAAGAGGCGATTTTTCTCGATTTTTATCTGAAAATACAAAACTCTTGGCCATTGTGTGGCGCTGCTGTGGTGACGATGTGCTCTCCCTGGGGAGAGCAGCCTGAATTTTATGCTGAAAACTCTGCTGTGACTTGAAGCCGTATACAATATATACAATACAATACAGTGTGGTACAATACAGAACAGTACAATACAGTACAATATAATACAATACAACACAATACAGTACAACACAACACTAACAACACAACAACAACAATACAATACACACACTACAATGTACCCTGTAGTAACCCCACCCTAACGGCAGACGTAACACGGCAGTGCCGGGCATTGTGTCTTCACAACACTGCCGCTCCTGGTGAACAAAGACAGGGCTTCAGGCCACTGCTGGTCAGGGGGGAGGGGGGAGGGGGGCTTCGATCCCCCAGGGAGACTGGCTAATGAGCAGTGTGGACAGTTGAACTGCAGAAACAGGGCAACATGGCCACGGCTCCCTCAGTGCTGGTGCTTGTAGCAAAGCCAACAAGGAAAGGCAAAATTCTTTGTTTTCCAAAATAATAGATAAGCACTGACATGCTTTTAGACATCCTTTCCTGAAATGTGTGTGTGTGTGTGTGTGTGTGTGTGTGTGGTGTGTGTGTGTGTGTGTGTGTGTGTGTGTGTGTGTGTGTGTGTGTGTGTGTGTGTGTGTGTGTGTGTGTCTGCATGTGTGTGTGTGGAGGGGGGGTCAGATTTTCAAAAGTCTCTCAATCATTGCAGTGAGTCTTGGGTTTGCAAGGCCACATTCTTTGATTCTAAAAGTATCTTTAATTAGAGTGAAGAAGAAACTGTAATTACATATCAGCACTTATTTTTCTCCGCTGTATTATATATATATATAATATATATAATATATAATATATATATATATATATATATATATATATATATATATATATATATATATATATATATATATATATATATGAGTCTACTTCTGTTTTCTATCTGTATCCTTCCCTGGTTGTGAAGCCTCTCCCACCCCCGTCTTCTATCATCTTGGCAGAATCTGTCACTCTAATTACTGAAATGAGTGTTCGGTATCCAGACAAAGTCACCACACTTTACAGCCAGTCTACACTTTACAGCCAGTGACCACACTTTACAGCCAGTCTACACTTTACAGCCAGTGACCACACTTTACAGCCAGTCTACACTTTACAGCCAGTGACCACACTTTACAGCCAGTCTACACTTTACAACCTTGATCTGGTTGTCCTGTTGACATTGTGCTGTGCTATCAGACCAAGTGCTGTTGGCATTGTGCTGTGCTGTGTTATCAGATCAAGTGCTGTTGGCATTGTGCTGTGCTGTGCTATCAGATCAAGTGCTGTTGGCATTGTGCTGTGCTATCAGACCAAGTGCTGTTGGCATTGTGCTGTGCTGTGCTATCAGATCAAGTGCTGTTGGCATTGTGCTGTGCTATCAGATCAAGTGCTGTTGGCATTGTGCTGTGCTATCAGACCAAGTGCTGTTGGCATTGTGCTGTGCTGTGCTATCAGATCAAGTGCTGTTGGCATTGTGCTGTGCTATCAGATCAAGTGCTGTTGGCATTGTGCTGTGCTATCAGACCAAGTGCTGTTGGCATTGTGCTGTGCTGTGCTATCAGACCAAGTGCTGTTGGCATTGTGCTGTGCTGTGCTATCAGACCAAGTGCTGTTGGCATTGTGCTGTGCTGTGTTATCAGACCAAGTGCTGTTGGCATTGTGCTGTGCTATCAGACCAAGTGCTGTTGGTATTGTGCTGTGCTATCAGACCAAGTGCTGTTGGCATTGTGCTGTGTTATCAGACCAAGTGCTGTTGGCATTGTGCTGTGTTATCAGACCAAGTGCTGTTGGCATTGTGCTGTGCTGTGCTATCAGACCAAGTGCTGTTGGCATTGTGCTGTGCTATCAGACCAAGTGCTGTTGGCATTGTGCTGTGCTATCAGATCAAGTGCTGTTGGCATTGTGCTGTGCTGTGCTATCAGACCAAGTGCTGTTGGCATTGTGCTGTGCTATCAGACCAAGTGCTGTTGGCATTGTGCTGTGCTGTGCTATCAGACCAAGTGCTGTTGGCACTGTACTGTGCTATCAGACCAAGTGCTGTTGGCATTGTGCTGTGCTGTGCTATCAGACCAAGTGCTGTTGGCATTGTGCTGTGCTATCAGATCAAGTGCTGTTGGCATTGTGCTGTGCTGTGCTATCAGACCAAGTGCTGTTGGCATTGTGCTGTGCTGTGCTATCAGACCAAGTGCTGTTGGCATTGTGCTGTGCTGTGCTATCAGACCAAGTGCTGTTGGCATTGTGCTGTGCTGTGCTATCAGACCAAGTGCTGTTGGCATTGTGCTGTGCTATCAGATCAAGTGCTGTTGGCATTGTGCTGTGCTATCAGACCAAGTGCTGTTGGCATTGTGCTGTGCTATCAGACCAAGTGCTGTTGGCATTGTGCTGTGCTATCAGATCAAGTGCTGTTGGCACTGTACTGTGCTATCAGACCAAGTGCTGTTGGCACTGTACTGTGCTGTGCTATCAGACCAAGTGCTGTTGGCATTGTGCTGTGCTATCAGACCAAGTGCTGTTGGAACTGTGCTGTGCTATCAGCCCATACAAAGTCCTATCCACAGAGCCAACTGGCCTGTCAGCAGAGATGAAGCAGCATCAGCCACACGCTCCCCACACCTGCCTCTTTCCCAGCCCTCCCCCCTGATGGGACTGCAGCCAGCAGGGCCCAGGATCGATCTGTGTTGATGCGGAAAACACCCTGTGTGTATGCAGGACCCAGGCAGTGCAGGGGACACTGTTTGCTGGACAAAGTCGTTGAACCCTTACGCTGTAGAGAAAGGAAAGTGGCTTCGATCATTGACAAGGCAGAACGAGGACAATGATAACAACTACAATGACAACTGTAACTATAAGTCTGATCGATGGTATGAACTGTAAGAAACGCTGAAGCAGCCACAATAAGTAGTCTACTTGTTACACCTGTACTTTTGAGATGAGTTGACACTCTCAAAACACCTCTCTCTGTCTCTGTCTCTCTGTCTCTGTCTCTCTGTCTCTACCTTTCTCTCTGCCTCTCTGTCTCTGTCTCTATGTCTGTCTGTCTCTCTCTCTGCCTCTCTGTCTCTGTCTCTGTCTGTCTGTCTCTGTCTCTTCCTTTCTGAGTCTCTCCAATGACCAAGATGATTAAGAGTGCAGCTGCACCCTACCTTCCTGCCTCCTCACCACATGGCAGTAACCAAGAGTGCAGCTACACCCTACCTTCCTGCCTCCTCACCACATGGCAGTGATCAAGAGTGCAGCTGCACCCCACCTTCCTGCCTCCTCACCCATAGACAGCAGAGAAAGTCAACGTTTCCTGTGGTCAGCTTGACACGGTCCTCTCCCTCCATTACCCAGTGAGGATGAATCTGTCTCATACATAATGAACAGGTTGCCAGTGACCACGTCCTGACGTTGGTGATGCTGATCTAGATCATCACGGTGATTAGATAGCGCTGACGTTGGTGATGCTGATCTATATCATCACGGTGATTAGATAGCGCTGACGTTGGTGATGCTGATCTATATCATCACGGTGATTAGATAGCGCTGACGTTGGTGATGCTGATCTATATCATCACGGTGATAAGATAGCGCTGACGTTGGTGATGCTGATCTATATCATCACGGGGATTAGATAGCGCTGACGTTGGTGATGCTGATCTATATCATCACGGTGATTAGATAGCGCTGACGTTAGTGATGCTGATCTATCACGGGGATTAGATAGCGCTGACGTTGGTGATGCTGATCTATATCATCACGGTGATTAGATAGGGCTGTGACGGACACCACTGATGATGAGGAGGGTGGGTACAGTGGTGATGACGGAGGCAGAGGACGGCAGTGGCAGTAGACAGGAGGTGCAGACCACACAGCAATGACCGGCAGTGCTGCAGGAAACCACTGGTCAGTTGTCCACTGAGCTTAACAACAGCATTTACTTT
>CM060321.1:68656349-68663849 GCA_030674155.1 Stramonita haemastoma
AACACTTCAGCAATCCAAATAAACCAAAATCAACAAAATCAGCGATAAAATCAAAGAGCTGAAGAGAAAGGAGGGTAGGGCGTTATTCATTGCTGTGTGAACACTGTCGGAACCACGGCCCACACGGTGATTGTTCAGCCCTATCCTGCTGTTGCTCGCTCTTATAAGCACAAAGTGAATTGTCATGTTCCTGCTGATTGCTTTCCTCACAGGACTCCAGCTCCCTGACGTGACGTGACCAAACTGCCAGCAGTACAGATGGACAGCACGTGTTATAATTCAGGAAGACATGGGCCTGTACTACAGACCCCACTCCACCCTCAGGCTGCAACAGCCACTCTATCCCCACAGTCTGATAGTCTGCCCGAAACTGATCTCAGACTGGCATGTTTGATACTGCTGAAACAGTTTTTTTCTGTTCCAGATAATGCTTGTTACATTCTCGGAGGAAAGATCAGACTACAGAGTGATCAGCAGAACCCTAGGACAGACAAGCCAGGACCAACACAGCAAGAGAACTGAGCTTCCCTCTGTCTTCTGTTCCACACACGTCACGTGCATTCAGAATCCCTGAAGCCAGGCTTCTTCCAGTGATGTGACAGGACTCACTGGCTTCTTCCTGTCCTTTAGGTCAGCCACAAATAAAGGACAGGGAATTTATCACGTCATTTAAACATCCCTGACTTTATAGTCATCAGGTTTTTTGTGTTGATTTTACGTCCTTTTGACGTCACTACCTTTATTAACAAAAGGTTTTTATGCTGTTTTAAGACAATTTAAAACCACTGACTTTTTTTCAAAACAGGTTCAAAGTTGTTTTTCCGTTCTTTTAACATCACTGACTTTAGTCAGAAGGGGTTTTATGTTGATTCACGTCATTTTAATGTCACTGAATTTAGCTAAAACAGGCTTTTACACTGTTTAACTTCCTTTTTACATCACTGACTTTAGTCAAAACAAAAACAAATCCTGGATAAACAACTTTAGAGAGAAAAAATCGACAGGTGGGGGGTGGAGGGCGATGGTTGAGCCATGACAGAGACCGGCTCAGTGTGAACAGCTGATGACGTGCAGGATTCAACAGGCATTTCCCAACCTCTGTCCTGGCACCCTAGAAACCCAGTTTCCCTGTCCTCTGTGCTGTGTAACAGCCGTGACGTGTTCTTTTGTAGTGCAGTGTGTATGCTACAGTGGCGTGTGGTGTTTTGCCCATTGTGTTCTGCTGCTTCTGTGTGTACTTCACTGGGGCTGCTTTGCATTACAATGCCTGCTTTGCTTTGTGTTGTACACGGGCTGCATTGTGTGCTGCTGTCTTTAGTGTACATGAACTGACCTAGACTGGACTGTTCCATGCTTTACCCTTCTTCAGTATACGACACTGTGCTCGTTTTCTTGAGAAATAGATGTCTATCGGAATATTGACTGATACAACGTCCTTTTGGGGTTTGGTTTGTTTTGATTGTTCGTTTGTTTGTTTGTTTGTTTTGGGGGGTTGCTTGTTTCCTTGGCTTGCTGGCTAGCTGGTTAGTTGGTTAGTTTTAGATATTTTTCATATAATGAAGACAAAACTATTGTATAGATGAGTAACATGTGTGGAAGCAGAAAGTGAGGAACAAGCAGACTGGCAGAGGACTGTTGTCCAGTTTTCTGTTGTTTTAGTGCACAGAGAGAAAGAAAAAACAGGGGTTCCATGTTCCATGTGTCTATAACAGACAGGGGTTCCATGTGTCTATAACAGACAGGGGTTCCATGTTCCATGTGTCTATAACAGACAGGGGTTCCATGTGTCTATAACAGACAGGGGTTCCATGTGTCTATAACAGACAGGGGTTCCATGTATCTATAACAGACAGGGGTTCCATGTGTCTATAACAGACGGGGGTTCCATGTGTCTATAACAGACGGGGGGTTCCATGTGTCTATAACAGACAGGGGTTCTATGTGTCTATAACAGACAGGGGTTCCATGTTCCATGTGTCTATAACAGACAGGGGTTCCATGTGTCTATAACAGACAGGGGTTCCATGTGTCTATAACAGACGGGGGTTCCATGTGTCTATAACAGACGGGGGTTCCATGTGTCTATAACAGACAGGGGTTCCGTGTGTCTATAACAGACAGGGGTTCCATGTGTCTATAACAGACAGGGGTTCCATGTGTCTATAACAGACAGGGGTTCCATGTGTCCATAACAGACAGGGGTTCCATGTGTCCATAACAGACAGGGGTTCCATGTATCCATAACAGACAGGGGTTCCATGTGTCTATAACAGACAGGGGTTCCATGTGTCCATAACAGACAGGGGTTCCATGTGTCCATAACATACAGAAGTTCCATGCGTCCATAACAGACAGGGGTTCCATGTGTCTATTGCCTATTCAGAGAACAGACAGGTGTAGTCTCAGAGACAATGACAGAATGGGAACAGAATCAGATCACTGTATTTTAGAATTGATGCCAACATGGTGAAAAGCTTCCAAAGAGAAAAGAGGACGTGGCCAGGTCTGCAGCACTGGAGGCAGCAGTCAGAGCCAGCACAGCTGCCAGCCACCCCATGACCTGGCTGAACTTCTTCCCTCTGTCTGTGGCTCCCTCACAGACCTGCTCTGTCCACACCTACCTCCAATCCAATCACCTTGTTTACAGCCCTGCTGACCACACAGGCCATATCCGGGCTGTCACGAATACATAGCTGCCCTCTTGGTTAGTTTATACTGCTTGGTACAGTTCATGGAGCTTTAAACATTATTAACAGCGTTTATAAACAGTAAACCACTCAGATCTCTCTCTCTCTCTCTCTCTCTCTCTCTCTCTCTCCTCTCTCTCTCTCTCTCTCTCTCTCTCTCTCCTCTCTCTCTCTCTCTCTCTCTCTCTCTCTCTCTCTCTCTCTCTCTCTCTCTCTCTCTCTCTCTCTCTCTCTCTCTCTTATGGGCAAGGGCCCGTTGAAAAGAAGTATGTGATGGCTTACTCTGTTACCCTTGGAAAAAAATTAAGATTATTCATTTATTCATTCTCCTCTCTCTCCTCTCTCTCTCTCTCTCTCTCTCTCTCTCTCTCTCTCTCTCTCTCTCTCTCTCTCTCTCTCTCTCTCTCTCTCATCTCTCTCTCGTTCCACTTGCATTGTGCAACGGAATATTCATGTCATTGCTGAAGTAATATACTTGTTTTCATAATCAATGTGACACTTCAACTGTCACTATATGTTGGTAGTAGTATGTTTACAACACTTGTTATGTGCCCACTCCATATGCCTAGTTTACTTTTGTATTGTGGCCTATAAGGCCGATGTACGGTAAGAGTATGAAGTCTGAACCTCTCTCTCTCTCTCTTCTCCTCTCTCTCTCTCTCTCCTCTCTCTCTCTCTCTCTCTCTCTCCTCTCTCTCTCTCTCTCTCTCTCTCTCTCTCTCTCTCTCTCTTATATATGTATATATTATAATATATATATATATATATATATATACCACACTCATGCACACACACACACACACACACACACACACACACACACACACACACACACACACACACACACACACACACACATCGTTATCTGTCCACAAGAGAAAGGCTCTTTAAGAAATGCAGGGAAACGAAGTTAAAATGTCACCTTCCATTCTGGAAGGGATTAGGTGACTTTTGGGAGCAATACTGTCGTCATGAACAGCTGTCAGGGTTTGAGGAAACACTGCACCAAGTGGTCACACACACACACACACACACACACACACACACACACACACACACACACACACACACACACACACACAGAGGTGACCTACACTGGTTCCTTATCACCTGTAGGGTCCACACTGCCAGGTTTCTTCACCCCCTCCCGGCAAACAATGGCCGGCACTGACATACTGCCACCCTCTCTATCCCCTACACTGATACACAGCACTACCCTGCCGACAGCTGCTTTCCTCCCCCTCCCTGCCTCCCTCACACCTTTGCCTCCAGCCTCACCAGAAAAATGCTGATAAATAGCGCAATGCTGCACCCTCCTGCCATACATGTCACGTGTAACAGGATGCATAGTTGAACTAATACCTGCTAGATGAAAGGAGGGTGAGTTTTGAATTTTATATGTATATATATATATATATATATATATATATATATTATATATATATATATATATATATATATATATATATCATGAAGTGCTAATGTCTACACTTCCCCAGGGAAGAGTGGCTGTTGCCTGTAGTTAACGGCTGTATTGTGTGGTGTCTGTGGCCTGGTGTCGTGTGTTGTGTCGTGTTTCATCCTATTGTGTAACTGTCATAGAGTTTACTTTGAAGCTTGAAGAGCAATTCCTGATCAGAGGTGCTGGTCATAGGGTCTAGCTGATCAGAGGTGCTGGTCATAGGGTCTGATGAAGTGCATTTCCTGATCAGAAGTACCGGTCATAGGGTCTGATGAAGTGCATTTCCTGATCAGAAGTACCGGTCATAGGGTCTGGTGAAGTGCCATTCCTGATCAGAAGTGCCGGTCATAGGGTCTGGTGTGCCTGCTCCTCTCAGCCTAATGTTCGTGGCCACCTGTGTTTACTGGGCATACGCACATTTACACTCCAACACAAACGTGCAGAGGCGTGCACACGTACACATGCACGAACTTGGCCGCGTGTGCATACGTAGAGAAAGACAGAGACGGATAGTGGGGAGGAACAGATGGAACCATTAGTTTTTTTTCCCAGCAGACAGAAAAATATGGTGGGAAAGTGAAAACGAATGTTAACACACACACACACACACACACACACACACACATACACACACACACACACACACACACACACACACACACACACACACACACACACACACACACACACACACACACACACACACACACACACACACACACTCGACCACCAACCCTGAAGGGTTTCTGGCCCATTACCTCTCTGGAGTTCACACACACAAACATGCCACAAACAAACAACAACAAAAGGGGATGTTATTGCTTAAAGAGCGGGGATTTCCTGTCTCCACAGTGGATCAGCCTCCTCCCCACAAGGAGTCTCCATCACTGTGCACAGCCACTCTGGCTGGCACTGACAGCCCCTAGTGTTACACCCTCTCCTTCTGTGTCCACTACACACGTCCTCAGAATAATCACCAGCAGTCCAGCGCTGCTGTGACAGGTTTGGCCACAGTCAGGGAAAGGATGGGGGACTCGGGAATGAGCTGACTGGATGAGAACAGGGGTCAGCTGAATGACCTGACCTTCATGCCAAATGCTGCACTAGATGTTACTGCTGTGTGTGGGGAGTTGCTTGTGTTATTTCTAACGTGTGTGATGTTAATCGGTTCTGTTGTTTTTATTGAGAGTTAAACTTTGTTAAGTTGTTTGGGGTTTTTTTACAAAAAAATAATGATAAAATAAACAGCTTAACAACTTAACAGATGGAACCATTAGTGTTTTTTTCCCAGCAAACAGAAATATATGGTGGGAAAGTGAAAACCTAGCATATAAAGGACACCACAACTTCACCGCCTACCCACGAGTAGTAACATACTGAAGGAGACATCTACCCAGGGTGGCAACCACCACAACCTTCTGCAAACAGCCTCTTGAGTGGACTCCTGACCCTCAGGGTTCCAACTGTGCAAATGGTACACAGCATAGATATATAATGATAAACATAAACAGATAGAAAAGCAACAGAAGAAATGTTCCTTGCTAGACTGTAGACTTTGCCAGAGAATAATCTTTTTTACAAGTAAGACACAGTATAAAAAGAGTAATGTAACTTCTTAGCTTAGAGCAGGTTGCCCTAATTGTGTCATGTTAGAGATGACTGTATGCACAGACAAGTGGACCCACAAGCCAAGAATGCAACAAGGAGACAAACAGGGCAGAAAGTCGAGATGACAGCAATGACACCACAGCCTTGACCATCATACCCTAAAAGAACAGAACAAGGACGTGGCTGGCCCCTCTTCCTGTCGCTTCATGGTCACCTCAGGGCCTATACCTCACACACTTCCCTGTCTTTGAGGACCAGGGGTCAAAGCCCTGAGGGTCAGGGGTCCACTCAGGAGGCTGTTTGCACAAGGTTGTGGTGGTTGCCACCCTGGGTAGATGTCCCCCTCAGTATGTTACTGCTCGTCAGTAGGTGGTGAAGTTGTGGTGTCCTGTGTATGCTAGCTCAGAACAGACACCATTGAACACAACCAAGCCATAAAGCTGCAGTGCAGGGCTGTTTTGGTGCGTGGCCTGATGGTGACCTAACACAGATAAGCCCTCTGTGGACCCGTGGAGCTGGAGTGATGACGTGATGAGTCTGGGTAAGGTGAGGTGATGAGATCAGGAAGAGTGTTTGGGAACAGCACAACAGGAATGGTACAGACCTCATGTTGTGTGATATAGGTCCTATGGTGTCATGGTAATGTCACCAGAGCATGGACTAAACAATGTGTTTAAAAAACAAAGGTGACAGAGACAGGAAGAACAGCAGTGCTGATGTCATTATTGTTGACATCACTGACATCACCCTCCATATCAGGTCAGATAAACTACATAGACATTAAATGAATGATTGACATCTTACCACTGGTACACTGGAGCATTTCTATCTTCCAGAATCTCTCTCTCTCTCTCTCTCTCTCTCTCTCTCTCTCTCTCTCTCTCTCTCTCTCTCTTCTCTCTCTCTCTCTCTCTCTCTCTCTCTCTACTAGTAGCACCTCTTAACTAAGAAGTGGTGGAAATGCTGTGCATAGCACCACATGCCGCCATCTCCATGTAAATACAATGTCTATGTTATAAAATAGAATGCGAGATGCATATCATCTTAATTAAACTACCAGCCAACCCCTTTTCAGAGGAATTCAAAAACGTTGCTTAGAGGCCATTTTAAAATCATGGGCTTTTGTGAGAGGAAGAGGGGGGGGGGTTCACTGCAGGCACCTGTGGGCTGCCACACACACACACACAGAGCCACACACACACACACACTCCACACACACACACACACACACACACACACACACACACACACACACACACAGCCACACATACACACACACACACACACACACACACACACACACACACACACACACACACACACACACACACACACACACACTGGGTGTGACAAACAATTAGTAAAATAAAAAGATACATTCTGCTTAGCTGATTGGTTGATTGGCTATTAGCCTAGATCTAGTTAGTTGGTTCATTGACTGACTTTTGTTTTTATTGGGGGTGGGGGAGGTGGGAGTAGTTTGCTTTCTATTTCTGTTTGTTGTGTCTACTCATTAACTTCCATGGAAGGAGGGGGTGGAAAACATCAATGAATTGTGTTATCTATGTCTCAAATTCCAAATGGATGGCATTTAATACCATTTTAAACTCTCTTCTCTCTCTCTCTCTCTCTCTCTCTCTCTCTCTCTCTCTCTCTCTCTCCTCTCTCTCTCTCCTCTCTCTCTCTCTCTCTCTCTCCACCAGGACCTCCTGTCTCCTTTAGTGAATGTGCTGGGGTAAACAT
>CM060321.1:68673849-68676349 GCA_030674155.1 Stramonita haemastoma
CTAAATTCATAACAAATTTAGAAACATAGCTTAATGGTGACTCTAATACCTCCACTTTCTCTCTTTTTGTATAAACACGATTAACTGTAAAATGGTAAACGCATATATCATAGTCGCAACAATTTATCTCTACAAGAGTTCCTCATTATATGCTCGATAAAACACAATTAACCCTTCACACCACAGCACGGGAAAACGTAGGCCAATGTGCATGCCAAGAATAAAATTGAAATATTGAGGCCCGAAGATGGAGAGAAAACGTCTTTGCACTCATCCTCCTGTCCTCACTCAGTCTGCATATCTGGCCGTATTCAGAGACTGGTGCCAGAACTTCCTTCCAACAGCACAAGTCATGGTCATGAAGAAACAGCTCTGGCCTTAAAAAGACTTCATATGCAGACAATGACCTGTCGTTTTTCATCTCAGAGGCTGTCCCTGACTTGACTATCAGAACTCGTATGGTCACCAGCCACGTTCACAGTAAAATCTCCAGACTAGATCCACGCTTTGTTATTGGCCAACAACGTCTTCAGTCTCATCCAAATCGATTATCGATGAAAAATGCCTTAGTTTATCCTGTCAAACACCAGAAGATCTAGAGCTGCAGACAAACATAACATGGCATACTGTTTTCTTGTAAAAAATGGCATACAGTCTACTTTTGCAAATGGCATACTGTTTTCTTTTACAAATGGCATACTGTCTACTTTTGCAAATGGCATACTGTCTTCTTTTACAAATGGCATACTGTCTACTTTTACAAATGGCATACTGTCTACTTTTACAAATGGCATACTGTCTACTTTTGCAAATGGCATGCTGTCTTCTTTCATTCCTCAAGCCAAAATAAAGTCAGCCTTGCTGAGGACCCGAACCATTCATTCCTTTTTTGTCATCCTCAAAATGATAAAAGCCCAACCACTCAAAATTCATTTTCTTCATCTTCAAAACAACCAGAGAAATATATGGACGATGTATGGGGAAAACTCAGGCAACTGTTCACTGACTCCAGCAAAGCAGGCGCCAGATCAGAGGCTGCCCCCGAGGCTCCGTAGCCGAAGCCTGCAGAGCAGGGGTTGGGGGCGGAGGCGGCGGCAGGTGGGGCCGTGGAGATGACGCCCCACACCTGGCAGGTCAGGGGTCGTGAGGAAACGCTGGGCAGACTGCCCGTGTGGCGTGCCTCTAGCGCCACCTGCACCCGGTTCTCGCTTAGTGCTGGACATACACAGGTAGAATGAAGGTGTAGGTGTGTACTTACATCACACATCACACACACGGCAGAGTGAAGGTGTAGGTATGTACTACATCACACATCACACACACGGCAGAGTGAACTGTAGGTATGTACTTACATCACACACACGGCAGAGTGAATTGTAGGTATGTATTTATATCACACAAACAGCAGAGTGAACTGTAGGTATGTATTTATATCACACATCACACACACGGCAGGGTGAAGGTGTAGGTATGTACTTACATCACGCACACGGCAGAGTGAACTGTAGGTGTGTACTTACATCACACTATGGCAAGGTGAACTGTAGGTATGTACTTACATCACACACAAGGCAGGATAAACTGTAGGTATGTATTTACATCACACACATGGCAGGACGAACTGTAGGTATGTACATGTAGGTATGTACTAACTCCACACATCACACACATGGCTTCCTTATTGTCAGTGACATCAATGAAGGGTTTACATGTTCTCACTGAAAAGACAGACTGAAGGGGGTCAATGCCAAGTATGTCAGTTAGATGGCTGACGGTCTACACTAGGGCTGATGGTTTTCTTCGTCTCTTCCAGTTGGTCCTGACATTAAGAGTAACTTTAGCTTGCTTTGAAACAGGCATGGTGACTTTGCTTCTGTGTGAAAAGCGTTGTTATTCCGTAGCCTTAGAATGAAACAGCGAATTGCCGTTTTCTATCCTGTGTCCACCCGCACACAGCATTAAGCCACTCCACAGCCAATGCTGATGTTTTTCAAGAATGAACGTGATTTGGTGAAACAGCTGCCTTCAGAAATTTGCCTGGATCATAACATTCTCAATATGGGTTCCTTTCTCTTTGGAAAAAGATTGAACTGGCCTCATTTTGTCTCTTGTGTTTACAGCCAGCTAGACTTTTATAGGGGCATGCTGTTGGCTCATAATCAAAGCCACAACTTGGATGACTAAGACGAGCACTTAGTCCCCCTTTTCAGACCGGTGTGAACACCCAAAGCGGGAGGAAACACTCCAGCCCACAGAGGGTCAGAGATCACAGGAGCACACCAACTACCCCGCTACTGAGAGAAGTGTGTGAAAGTAGGGCGTGGAAATAAGTAAACATATGTCCTGCTATAAACTCTTCACTCACAAGGCAATGCTGTGGTATAAAGACAAAGAAAGGAAGTCAGGGGGGAAAGGAGATAGTAGAGGAACTGACTGACTGACTGACTGACTGACTGAACTGACTGATATGACTGACTGACTGGACTGACTGACTGACTGA
>CM060321.1:68686349-68776349 GCA_030674155.1 Stramonita haemastoma
CTGCCTGTTTTGTCAGACTTATTTTTTTATTTGCACTAGGAAACGAGTGCTGGTCTCTCTCAGACATACATGCCCAGTGTGATTCGATGTGTCAACGTTTGCATCTGTCAGTATGACGCCAAGGTTTAGTGTAGTAAGCCACCAAACCACTCATGATTTTGATCTGTTTCCTTCTTTCTAAAAAGGCTACATCCCTCTTTTGAACGTAGATGAAAACTTAGCTCTCACACAGGCTCGTAATCTATGCGTTATTCCAAGGTCAACTGCAACGCCAAATTCAAACATTTTCATGTCATTCTTAATCAGCGTATAAAGTAACTTGTCTAAGGTCCGTTAAAACAAGTCCTGTTGTTGTATATATACACACAAAAATAATTATAAAGAGTTTCCATTCATTTTCAGAATCAAAACTTTTAAAAAATGCACTAAAATGAAGTCAGAATCACGGAAACAAGCAATGATGTAAAGAAAGCTCTTAGTGCAGAACAGAACCATGAGCTGACTGGCACTGAGGGCAGGGAACAGGCCACCCAGCCAGCCAGCCAGCCAGTCAGCCAGCCAGCCACCCAGTCAGCCAGCCACCCAGCCACCCAGTCAGCCAGCCAGCCACCCAGCCAGCCAGCCACCCAGTCAGTCAGCCAGCCACCCAGTCAGTCAGCCAGCCAGCCACCCAGCCAGCCAGCCACCCAGTCAGTCAGCCAGCCACCCAGTCAGCCAGCCAGCCAGCCACCCAGTCAGTCAGCCAGCCACCCAGTCAGCCAGCCACCCAGCCAGCCAGCCACACAGTCAGCCAGCCAGCCAGCCACCCAGCCAGCCAGCCACCCAGTCAGCCAGCCAGCCAGCCACCCAGTCAGCCAGCCAGCCACCACCCACCCAGCCAGCCAGCCACCCAGCCACCCACCCAGCCACCCACCCAGCCACCCACCCAGCCTGCCTACCTGACAAACTCCGCTGGCTTTTCTCCTCCCTCAGCCCCATGCCGCAAACGTTGCACTTGAATTTTCGACTGTGGAAAAGAAGACAATGGTAAAGGACAATGAAGATAATGACGATAGCAATGATCATGGTAGTGGTGGTGGTCGAGGTAAATATGTTGATAGACGGACAGACACACATGGCAAACAAACAGGTAGATAAATAGGGAGATATATAGACAGACAGACAGGTAGATAGACAGACAGACAGACAGACAGACAGACAGACAGACAGACAAGACAGACAGACAAACAGCCAGACTGATCATAACGATAATAACAATGATAATGGTAATGATGACAGATCAAAAAACGAAAAGAAAGTAAAAAAAAATAAAGCAAAGCAGTAAGAAAAACACGGCAGCCACAGTAGTAAGAACAAGTTGTACTTATATCGAAACAAACAACTAAACCAAGTGATAGGAAAGTAAACCAAAAAAATATGAAGACGATGAAAAGTAGTTGTACTAGTAGCAGCGCCAGCACCAGCACCAGCATCAGTAGTAGTAGTAGTAGTAGTAGTAGTAGTAGTAGTAGTAGTAGTAGTAGTAGTAGTAGTAGTAGTAGTAGTGGTGGTGGTGGTGGTGGTGGTGGTGGTGGTGGTGGTTGTAGTTGTTGTTGTTGTTGTCACTGTTGTTGTTGTTGGTTGTTGGTTGTTGTTGGTTGTTGTAGCTGAGCGTGTGGCTCAGCTGTGCAGATGTTGTTTCAAACAAGACTGCTGTGATAAAAGAGGATGCAGCCATTGTTTCCTAAGAGAGATGAAGCCTAGCTGTAGTACTGTTGGCAGAAGTAGTAGTGGTGGTGATGATGGTAGCAATAGCAGCAGCAGAAGTGGGATAACGGTAGCAGTGGCAGAAAAAAAATCACTGAAATAACAGTCCAGTCCTATGACTATGAGACAATGCTGCTTTTAACTCCTTGTAGAACATTGTTGACCATCGCTCCCCTCGTTCCCCAGCAGCTATCTATCTAGGTGAAGGGGCTGGTGTAATGTGACGTGATGTAATGTGATGTGATGTGATGTGTGTGGTTTGATGTGGTGTGGTGTGGTGTGGTGTGGTGTGGTGTGGTGTGGTGTGGTGTGGTGTGGTGTGGTGTGACGTGACGTGACGTGGTGTGGTGCGGTGCGGTGCGGTGCGGTGCGGTGCGGTGCGATGCGATGCGATGGGATGCGATGCGATGCGATGCGATGCGATGCGAAGCGATGCGATGCGATGCGATGTGATGTGATGTGATGCGATGTGATGTGATGTGATGTGATGCAATATGATGTGTGTGAATGCACAGTGTTTAAAATGACGTCTCTTACCCCACAGTGTCTTGCTCTGAAGCCCCCGGCACGTGAATTCGGACGAACTGGTTTCCATAGTGGCCTTCACAATCCTCTCTGGGGCAGGTGTACTTTGTGCTTTTGCTGTTGAACACAACAAGGGCAGTCAGCTAAGGCAGTAAGAGGAAAGAAATGGGGATGTATAATCATCCTAAGCAAAGCAGCTGTTCCAGCAAACTTGGGCTACAAACCACTGTTATGGTCAGTCCATAAACCTAGCCATGATCTCATCCTCGGCCCACAAAAACATCGCCAGAACTGATGGTTGGGTCCGTCCTCTGACAGGGCACACAGTGATGCTGACAGGGCACACAGTGATGCTGACAGGGCACACAGTCATGCTGACAGGCACACAGTCATGCTGACAGGCCACACAGTCATGCTGACAGGGCACACAGTCATGCTGACAGGGCACACAGTCATGCTGACAGGGCACACAGTCATGCTGACAGGGCACACGGCTGTGTGGTCACTCCGTCAGTCAGTGATGCTTTAGAACAGTGGGAGGGTGGGGGTTCCAGTGTCCACTGAGCCACCTGTTCAAGAGAACTATTTTCCCCTGAAGCTAGCATTGGTGCTGAGTGCATTCTCTAACCAGTGGTGCCGGTGAGACAACAAGCCAACGTCTTGTCAGCTAACGCGCACATGATAATTATCCCGCGTACATGCTATAAACCCGCCTGTCCTTACAAAAGTGACCCAGCTATGGCGGCATGAAAGATATGAGTATAACCATTATGTAACCATTATGCAACTGATCTGTGCGCTAGATGCCTCGTTTATCTATTTTGCGGTGCGTGTGTGTGTGTGTGTGTGTGTGTGTGTGTGTGTGTGTGTGTGTGTGTGTGTGTGTGTGTGTGTGTGTGTGTGTGTGTGTGTGTGTGTGTGTATGTGTGTGTGTGTGTGTGTGTGTGAGTGAGTGAGAGACAGACAGACAGACAGACAGACAGACAGACAGACAGACAGACAGACAGGCAGAGAATGAATCGCGTTATGAGCGACTGACAAGAGCAAGCAAAAATAATGAAGTGGGGAAAAGTTAAACAAAAAAAAACACACAAAAAAGAGGTGCAGAACAGGAATGGGCAGGGTGAAAACTTGAGGCCTGCAGTCAGACTGACGTGTAAGTGACTGTGGGGGTCATCCCCAACACGATGCCCCTCAGCTTCACCAGACCCCGGTACCGTGTGTGCTGTCTTGAAGCCCACCTGAAAGCAATCACATTGCATGAGCACTCACACACACACACACACACACACACACACACACACACACACACACACACACACACGCACACGCACACACACAACCACACACACAGACACACAGACACACAGACACACACACACACACACACACACACACACACACACACACACACACACACACACACACACACAGAGGGCAGTATGAAAAGAAACTGTGTGAACTTAATCTTTTACCCACAGGAAAGATCATTTTGACCTGACTTCAAACACACAGACTCACACAGACACACACAGACACACACAGACACACACAGACACACACAGACACACAGACACACAGACACACAGACACACACACACACACACACACACACACACACACACACACACACACACACACACACACACACACAAATAACATGCCTCATTCAACCACAGGTGCTGTAGCTTTAGCCTGCAACTTCTCATACACAATGACACCATGTCCTGTCTGACTAACCCAGCCCAGTGGAGATCATGTCGCACTACCAACAGCGGTTGTCATTTACTCCTTGAAACGTGACGGTGACATGACAATTCATCTCTATCATTCCTTTCCACACTTCACGAAAGCTACAAAACTTAACCAAAATATGACTGGACTCCACATGGATTTGCTACAAAGCACTGAAAGTGGCAAACGCATTCATGAACTAAAGAGACTGACAGAAGACACCACCCAGTACGTCACGAGCAAGCAGGCAGGAAGCAGAGGTGTGTGAGAAGTACACGAAAAAGACGACGCGAAAAGACAAACATTTCATTGCTCTTGTTTAAGACCTAAGCTTCTTAGCAAACCAGCAAACAAAATATGCATAACAACGGAACTGCTACTGAGCGGTGCAAACCTACAAGTTAACTAACGTAGTAAGCCTAACTAAATCTCCTTGTGGGAACTGCACAGCACTCCAGATGGTATCAGTACAGAAGGAGTTTTATCTGATGGCGTCTGTGTCCTCAACATGAGGGAAATGAGCATGGCCGGGCATTGCCCACAATGTCGGGGACTGCATCAGAGGACAGGTAGAACAGGTCTGGAACCCAGGGCTTTCAACCTCAGATACAGACACACTGCACTGCACACATCAACTTCACCTACATGATATAAAGCCTTATCTGTAGATGTAAAGCCTTATCTGTAGATGTAAAGCCTTATCTATAGATGTAAAGCATTCTTTATAGATGTGAAGCCTTCTCTATAGATGTAAAGCCTTATCTGTTTATGCAAAGTCGTATCTATTGATATAAAGCCTCACTTACACATATAAAGCTTTATCTATAGATGCAAAGCCTCACCTACACATAAAAAGCTTTATCTATAGATGTAAAGCCTCACCTACACATCTAAAGCCTTATCTATTGATATAAAGCCTCACCTACACATATAAAGCTAATATATATATATATATATATATATATATATATATAATATTATATATATAAATCCTCACCTTCACATAATAAAGCCTTATCTATTGATATAAAGCCTCATTTACACATGTAAAGCCTTATCTATTGATATGAAGCCTCACCTACACATATAAAGCTTTATATATATGTGTATATATATATATATATGTGTGTGTGTGTGTGTGTGTGTGTGTGTGTGTGTGTGTGTGTGTGTGTGTGTGTGTGTGTGTGTGTACGTGTACGTGTGCGTGTGCGTGTGTGTTTTAAATCCTCATCTACATATATAAAGCCTTATCTTCAGATGTAAAGCCTTATCTTCAGATGTAAAGCCTTATCTTCAGATGTAAAGCTTCATCTTCAGATGTAAAGCTTTACTGACAGATGTCAAGCACACAACCTGCACGTTGATAGAAGAAGATAAAGGCAGGCAGGAGTACAACAGGCTACAGGTAAATCAAGTGGCAGTGCTTTCCTACCTGAAATCAAGTGGCAGTGCTTTCCTACCTGAAATCAAGTGCTTTCCTACCTGAAATCCGGCAGGGTGGCAGCCTTCAGTCGCAAGGACACTGCCAGACGACTGAGGTCATTGTTGTCAGGTAGTAACCCCTTTACCACTAACATCTCATGCACTACCTGCGTAAAAACACATCACATTCCACACACACACACACACACACACACACACGCACACGCACACGCACACGCACACACACACAGATTCAAGATTTTGTTCATTTTTTTTTAGCTACAAAGACTTGCTTACACATCCCACATATTGTAACTTTTTTTTTCAAAAAAAGTGCTTTATGCTAGAAAGTTTTTATTATGAGTGGTCAAAACTGTGCAAGTGCGGTGCTCAAAGCATTAAAAGAGACTCAACTTGTGGGTATTACCTCTCGAAAGAGCATCGTTCCCTCTATGGGTCTACTCACAATGAAGTTGCCCAGATCGCCTGAAAAAAAGAATTCCCAGCATTAAAAAAAATGCCAGTAACCGGCTGATTAGACACCACAGCAGAAAAAAGACTGAAAATGGAGTTGGCACACTAATGCTCGCGTGCGTGCGTGTGTGTGTGTGTGTGTGTGGTGTGTGTGTGTGTGTGTGTGTGTGTGTGTGCGTGCGTGCGTGCGTGCGTGCGTGCGTGCGTGCGTGCGTGCGCGCGCGCGTTCGTGCGTGCGTGTGTGCGTGCGTATGTGTGCTGTTTTGTTTTTGTTACTTCTTTAAGATTTGGTATACATGAGATAGTTACATCATAGGAGGAAAAGCACCCGATTGCCAACCCGACTGGTTTGTGCCACCCTCCAATGACTTGTGAACTCTTTAGAATCTATAAGTCAAAGAGCTCAAGCTGGAAAATCCTTCCAGGGTTGTTTTTGTTTCTTTCTTTCTTCTTCGTCAGAGGTTCTGTTGTCTGTCACATGAGCAAAATGCATTGCATTACTGTTCAGTGCGTGTGTGTGTGTGTGTGTGTGCGTGTGTGTGTGTGTGCGTGCGTGCGTGCGTGCGTGCGTGCGTGTGTGCGTGCGCGCGCGCGCGTTCGTGCGTGCGTGCGTGCGTGCATGCTTGCGCGTGTGTTGTTTTGTTTTTTGTTCCTTCTTTAAGATTTGGTATACATGAAATACAGTTACATCAGAGGAGGAAAAACACCCGATTTGATTTTTCCCCGTTTTTCGGCTAGGGCTGGGAGGTTCACCATTGCAATGGTGTGGTTTTTGCCTATGAGGCCGATTTGTCCACATTGAGGTATCCGCATTCCGACATCGGTGATGAACTGCATTCTTTTGAATTTCAAAGAACACGGAGCACATGATAAACTTCACTGAAATTCAACATATCGACATAATTTCCCAGTGTTTTGTGTGTGTGTGAATGGGGGGGGGGGGGGGGGGGGTTGTTGCTATTGGGGTTGGGAAAGAAATAACTGGGGTATATCATTCCCTATTTCCTGTCATCAGATTATTCCAATATGGTCAAATGCAACTGCTATAATTATGGAATGATGCTTGACTGAGAACAAGTCAGAATGGTCCCTGAATGGCCGCGATACAAACTGTAGCCCAGTGCAGGCAGGCGGCCTAGGTGTGGGAAACCTTCACTCCTTGGCTGCACCACGCCCTGGTCAGACCATTCTGTACATAACGGCAAAGTTACACCAAACAATCCATCATGATAGCAGGATGAATAAAATGCGGTGTCCAGCGGCGTTTATGAGCATTATTTTCATTCAACACAAACGCATTCCATGTCGGTGTCGGTGCCAGTTCTAATGAAGATGTGTCAGTCTTTTATTGAGTCAAATTACAAGTATCATAACAGAGCAGACACATGCTCATACACTATACAGTGACACGCACCACACACAACACACACACACCCACACACACACACACACACACACACACACACACACACACACACACACACACACTTACTGCTTATCTCTGCCAGCTCCATTAGGTCCAGAGTTATGATAATTGGTATTACCCCAATATCCTGCACACAGGTTAAACAATACTCTCTCTCTCTCTCTCTCTCTCTCTCTCTCTCTCTCTCTCTCTCTCTCTCTCTCTCTCTCTCTCTCTCTCTCTGTGTGTGTGTGTGTGTGTGCGTGCGTGCGTGCGTGCGTGCGTGCGTGCATGCGTGCGTGCGTGCGTGCGTGCGTGCGTGCGTGCGTGCGTGGCAGAAGTGGCATTTTGTTGCAGTTTTAACACAATCTTTCATAGATTATTACCGGCCCTTGAAAGTTTTGAATTTTCTGCTGCCATTAATGCAAAAGAATATGATTGACTCATGTGTTTATCGATGGAAAGTAGGGGTTATTTATTTATCTCAGTTTCAGGGGAGCATGATAGCCCAGTGGTTAGAACGTTGCACTCCTGATCCGATGGCCGGGTTTGAGCTACCTTCAACGCACCTGTTCAAGGAGATCCCCCCCCCCCCTCCCCTAGAGTTAACATCAGTTCCGACTCTACTAGCCTGAAAACCTTTTGGATGAGATATAAACTGAGATCCCATTTGCGAACGCACGCAGATCATCTTGTGCACACTTCAAAGCCTGTTCCACCCTTCAAAAGAGTGGGTCAATGTGTGCCAGGTGAAATGGATCACAATTATTTTAGAGACTCCACTCTCCCCAAAAGTCCTTCGGATGAGACTTTAAACCGAGGCCCCGTGTGCGAACGCACGCAGAACACCATGCGCACACGTTAAATCCTGTTCCGCTTTTCGTAAGAGTAGGCCATCGTGTGCCGGTGGGAACAGATGACAATATTTACAAAACTGCATACACACGGGGACCGGATGAAAAAAAGCACATGATTGCTTATTTTGTTATCCTCGATATAAAAGAATAAATAAATAGATAAATAAATAAATAAATAAATAAATAAATAAATAAATGCACACTGCTCTCTTGTTTAGACTTTTAATGCATGCACACTGGTGTCTCGTTTAGATATCATCTTCAATGTCGAATGCACAAAATCTGACGATTGGTAAATCTTGGAGCTCTAGCTCAGGAGTGAAACAAAAGGGTGTTTTGTTTTTAATATAATGGCAAGGCTATCCATCTATACCTAATGTCATGACCCCACAGCTAGAGTATCAACCTACAAAAGAAAATAAGCCTACACACGGTCTGATATTAGCTCACTTCTGTCTTCTTTGCGGAGAGAAACTGCTGAAGTATTTGTTCAGCATGCCCCTCAGCTTTCAGGCATCTCCAGACACTTTCCAGCTGCTGAAGGCGTCGTTCTTGTCTGCTCATGGTCTGAATGGCAGAAAACACCAGAGCAATTGATAGATGGACTTGCATTAGGCCTAACTATAAACACTTACAAGACATCAACACACACACACACACACACACACACACACACACACACACACACACACACACACACACACACACACACACAGATAGATGGATGGATGGATGGATGGATGGATGGATGATAGATAGATAGATAGATAGATAGATAGATAGATAGATAGATAGATAGATAGATAGATAGATAGATAGATAGATAGATACTTGGTAAAGTCAAGTTTCCATATCTCACCATCAAAAGAGCTGAATTGAGGTCCATTCGATAAAAAGTAATGTGAAAAACCCAGTATGAAAAAATGATAATAATAGGCCTAATAATAAAACACGGCAAAACCCCTCACTGCTCTAGCCGTCAATCTACCAGATCTCAATTTAGATCCAGCTATGAGTAATCTATGATACGCTAGACTATTCAAAAATTGTTCTGTGGACAAACCACATAGAAGATGGTGGTTAGGGTACAACAAAGTGACGACGACGACGATGATGATGATAAGAATAACAGTTACCATCGGTTGGCTATCAATTTTACAGCACTATGCTAGCCCCCACGTGCTTGCATGGGTACTGACCTCTACTCCTGCGCCACGCCTGTACCTTAATAGGCTACCAAAAGAAAGGGGTACTTTTCAATTAAAAAAAAAAAATCACGATCAGATAGTAAACATCGATGACTGTGCCTTGCTACTGTTTAAACGATAACGGTAACCAAAAATTATTTTCTGAGGGTAATAGAATAAGTACGAGATTTGTTTGTTGTTTTCAAGTTCTTGGGAAAAAAGTAAACACTTAAACATACAAATAACTACGTGAGCAAACAGCAACAGCAGTTGTTATTTGCTGCAATCAAAAAACTATAGGCAAACTGAAGACTGCAGACTGCTACATTCTTTCATCGGCCTAGCTTCTCCTGAGAGATCTACTTGAACAGTTGTGGAAATCAGAACTGTTTATAGAGCTTACACCTGGAGTATACTACAACATTAAGACCAACCTGAAAAACTTACTAAATTAAAACTTACAAAACTTACGGAAACAATGCTGTCAACAATGGAATGCAATGCAGACGACAACAATGGAATGATAAATCAAGAAATAAAATAACTCCGCCCATGCATTTCCCTTTCATCACTCATCTAAAAAAAAATATAGGCCAAACTTGACTGATCATATCTGGATCGATACGACAATCGGCAACTTTTTAATGTACGGGACTGTGTTATTCCAGACCACATAATTATGACCAAGACAAAATCTCTAGCATTAGGCCAAAGCGGAGACATGTCCGAATCGAAAGTAAGATACCCCCTCCCCTTTCACCTCCCCCCCCCCCCCCCCCCCCTATTCTCTTTCTTTTCCCACACAGGTTATCAACCTGTGCGTTCCTAGAGTTCAGCGAAATTTCAATAAGGTTATGGCAACTGAATAATAAATATAAAGTCAACACTTTATGCGTAACATGTAGGCCTATCAGCCAACTATTTGACCCAGATCTTCAAAATTGCAGACGACAACATCGCGCATGTGCACACTCCCTTCAGGCTGGGTCTATTAATTTTGTCACGGCCAGAATACTTTAACCCCTACTTGTAGTTTATATCCGGACAGTTTGGTTATGTTAATTTCTGGTTGTCCTCACTGGCAATCCAGTCTTTCTGCATGGAGCTTTAAAAGAAAAAAATCTTGGCCCTTTGTCTTCAACATTTTTTTCGCTATCTGAAGTTTTGTCCATAGACTGTGACCTTGGTCGAGATTGGGCCAGATTCTCCTTGGGGCAGTGGGAGACTGAGTCAGTAATGTTGGCTATATCCCTTCCTGCCCGATCTTGATGCAGATACATGTTAGTGAGTCAACAGAAAATCACCCTCATTCTTGATGAGTTATACTAGGCTATTTTCAGCTTCAGTCGCACCTATTTCCTTTGGGATCTTCTTGCCACTTCGACTTCTCCTCAGAAAATGGGGAGGCTAATTCCATTTGTTTTCTCTTGATTTTTCATGATGTTATGGTTTCCTGATGTCTAGTGGTTGTATTGCTCTTGGCAATATTCATTTCACCTGGCTATGATGACACTGTTTGCTGTGAGGCACTTTCCGTCTTCATCCTAAACGGTGCTGACCATTGAAGCACCATTGACTGTTTTTAGTTGGTGAGATTTCTGACAAGCTAAAATGCATTCCCACTGTTGATGTTCTCCAGGATTCCTTCACTTTCTACAGACCACTCTTCTTTTGGTTTTCATACTTTTTCTAGTGTTATAGTCGATGTTGTTGTCCTCAGAATCTTCTGTCACGTGTCTGACATTCCTCAGACCTCTTCTGGCATCACACATTTTAATAAACTTTAATGTTATCCATGGTTATGTATTTTTATGGCAGTGAACTCCAATAACTTCTCTGAGCACATCTGTCATGACTTTATCAAAGGTGTTTGTCAATATTAAAGTGTCAGCAATCGGGCAGATTTGCTGCTGACTTTTTTCTTGGAAGAATTTACAGATGATAGGGTATTTTAGTCTTTCAATGTCCAACTTCAGTGTGACATTTGGTTTCTTTATCTTTTTCTGCCTTACTCAGAAATTCATGATGACAATGGGATGATCACTTTCAGTGTCAACATCACAGAATGTCCTTGTTTTCACTGGGTTGATGCCAGATTGAAATCTGTTCTAGGCCAAGATGCTATTGATCTTATTATGATTAGATCCATCTGACACACACCCTGTCCAACATTGTGGACAAATTGTTTTTTCTAGGAGGGTTAATCAGTATGCTACCAAGTTGTTGTAGTTAGCAAACTTTAAAGCTATCTCTCTTTGCCATTTTGAGGGCATTGCAAGATGAGTTGCCCTGCAGATTGGAAGGAGATGGACAATTGGGGATAGTGGGGCTAAGTGTCATGTATAGCATGAACTGGACAATATCGAGATAGACAGTTTCTGCCACCTTCAACTTTTCCACGCCCCGCTTCCCGAAAAATTCCGTGCAGGCCATAGGGAATTAAAGAAATCAAGCCTAAAACATCTAGGGGCAATACTTTTGGAGAGCAGCTCAGTCAAACATTGACACCGGTTTGGCCCAAGATCCTCAATGCAAAACCAACGCTCATCGCATGTACACTTGTGTCAGGTTCGCCTAACTGTAAGCAAACACTCTTTCAGAGAAAGCTAGGCCCTGCTGCTCACATTGTTGACCGATCAACTCCAAAATGTCGGTAAGTTCCTAAACCTCAGCTTGATTGTTGTTCAAAGATAAATTTGCCAGAAATGTTTTTAAGCATTGCCGTCGGCTTTCAGTTTGCTGTATCCAGTTTGTCTCGCACGCCTTGTAGGCCTTGCCTAGTTGATCAAAAACAAAGCTGGGCCTAACTGCATACCCTCGATCGACCCACACCGCATATTTTAATATGCCTAGAAATAGCATACACCAGTCACATGTCTTGATTTAGCAGCATATGATTTGGATTGTGTACATTGTCGATTTTTTCCTTTCTCACTCGTGCGCGAACACACACACACACACACACACACACACACACACACACACACACACAACACATACACTACACTACACTACACTACACTACACTACACTACACATACACTACACTAGCCTAGCCTAGCCTAGCCTAGCCTAGCCTAGCCTAGTCACAGGTCTTGATTTAGCAGCATATGTTTGGATTGTATCCATTGTGGATTGTTTTTTTCTTTCTCACACACCTGCAGGATCACACACAACACACACACACACACACACACACACACACACACACACACACACACCACACACACACACACACACCCTTGTTTGATAATCATTTGTCGAAAAGATATACATTACAACTTGGATCCATCTCATTCTCACTGGTGTTACAGGTTTAGAAAACAGAATTCTATTCTGATGAAATACCAGACTATAGATCTAGGGTTTGTCATGAGTTTCATAGAAATAAAAAAAAACAAAAAAAACAAACAAAAAAAAAATATATATATATATAATGTGCAAGTGTGTGTGTATGTGTGTGTTGACTCTGAATACATATGATATATATATATTTTATATATTATATATATATATATATATATATATATATATATCAAAATATATATATCAAAATATATATATCAAAATATATATCAAATTGTTGATTTTTTACTGAAAAGACTAGAGTCGTAGAGAGAAGTGGGTTTTTTTTCCTCCTGCCAGATTTTATTCTCAGTATTAAAAAAACCAAACATCATAGACAGGAAGGAAATGGCCATGGGAAGTTCAGAGAGAAAAAAATACATTTAAAAGACTTATACAGTTATGGTATGTTACAGTTTTATTTTGCCTCTGAAATGAAAACTTCATGGTGTGAATTTTGTTAACTGATCTATAGATACTCTCCTCAGTGCCTGTTGTTTGGTTTTGATTTTCTTCTTGCTTATCATCAGTTCTGTTATTTGGTTGTTTTCACTCAAGCCAGCTTCCATTGAAATTTAATAGGATCAACTGGGATGATTAGAACAAAATATTGTGGTCATCTCTGATCTGTGGCTTGTTGCAGTCAGACATTTCTTATTTTCTGTTACTTCTTTCCCTTTTTACTGTACTAAACTATCATGAATACATAGCCCTTCAACGATGAATGTAATTTGTTATCAAGTTAACTATGTTTCAAGTTGCTGGAAATGGAACATGTATTTATAGACATTAGAGTGAGAACAAGTGCCAGATAGATACATTTTTCTTTTTGCTCTGTATATGTGTAATATATATATATATATATTATATATATATATATATATATATATATATATATATATATATATATATACACATATATATGTGTGTGTGTGTTCAGTGTAGGCAATACTCACTAATATTATACTGTGTGAGTAACCATGAGTAATGCCTATGTATATGGTATAAAATACTAAAGCGGATCAATTTAAGATTCTTGAAACCCATTATTTTCAAGAACAAAACAGAGAAAGAGTGCATCAGGAAACAGCAGAAGTGATTTCATCCCTTTGTTTCTGCATATATTATATTTCAGCCCTGACTTTTTTTTTTCTTTTGTATTGATCAATGTTGCACATGGACCTAAAAACACACACATACATACATACCTATATCCATTCCCTCCTCCGATACAAGTATGGTGCATACAAAAGTGTGTGTACTGTTTGTGTGTGTGCATGTGCGTGTGTGACTCTGTGTGTGTGTGTGTGTGTGTGTGTGTGTGTGTGTGTGTGTGTGTGTGTAACTGTGCACTAATGAACTAGATATATAATATACCATATTACTGCCTTCAATGTGAGTGTCTGCATGAGCAATAACTCATATATGATATATGCAGATATTGCCAGAAATTCTATACAAGTCTAATTTCTTATCTCGCAAGATGTAACATTATATTGTTCATTCTTACTGTACTCAGTATTTCCAAGAATGGTTTGTGTCATGCAATCTTGAAAACGGCATGTTAAGAACATGAACATTAATAACAGAGGTCACATTACTAGCAGTTTGCCTGGTTTTATTTGTTATATTTGGGTGTATAAATAATGGCTCATATTTGTATTAATTAGTTTGCTTGCTTTAAACTTGTTTGGTTTTTTTTTTTTTTTTTTGCTTTCTATTTCTTTGTTTGCTATTTGCTGTTTATTTTCTGTTTGTTTGCTGTTTGTTTGTTTGGTATTTGTTTTTTTCTGTTTGTTTAGAAAGTTTACAAGTTAGAAGTGTGGAGTTGGAAGTCATTGCACACCATGACATTCAACAGAGAGTCATCAGTGACAGTGGCTTCCCCTGGGACAGGCCTTTGTTCAAGCATTGTCCAGCCACTCTGGTCCTGAGCCAGTCACTTCAGTTGTAATGCCTGCATCAGTGCAGCTCTGCCTGTCTGCCTGCCTGCCTCAGGTTAGGGCTTCAGTCGTAATGCCTACATCAGTACAGCTCCAGTTCTGCCTGTCTGCCTGCCTGCCTCAGGTTAGGGCTTCAGTCGTAATGCCTACATCAGTACAGCTCCAGTTCTGCCTGTCTGCCTCAGGTTAGGGCTTCAGTCGTAATGCTTGTATCAGTAAATTCAAAAATACTTTATTATCTCATAGAGAAATTCACGTGGGTTACATGCCACACATAAAAAGCAAACATGTAAAAAGTAACATCACGGGGGGGGGGAAGCTTGCACATATCATAATATAAAAAATCACCCACAACTCAACAATACCTCACCCAGTCATAAAACTCACCAAAACAAAATCTCAGCACAGCTCCAGTTCTGCCTGTCTGCCTGCCTGCCTCAGGTTGGGGCTTCAGTGGTAATGCCTACATCAGTACAGCTCCAGTTCTGCCTGTCTGCCTCAGGTTAGGGCTTCAGTGGTAATGCTTACAGCTCCAGTTCTGTCTGCCTGTCTGCCTCAGGTTAGGGCTTCAGTGGTAATGCCTACATCAGTACAGCTCCAGTTCTGCCTGTCTGCCTCAGGTTAGGGCTTCAGTGGTAATGCTTACAGCTCCAGTTCTGTCTGCCTGTCTGCCTCAGGTTAGGGCTTCAGTTGTAATGCCTACATCGTACAGCTCCAGTTCTGTCTGCCTGTCTGCCTCAGGTTAGGGCTTCAGTGGTAATGCCTACAGCTCCAGTTCTGTCTGCCTCAGGGCTTCAGTGGTAATGCCTACAGCTCCAGTTCTGTCTGCCTCAGGTTAGGGCTTCAGTGGTAGTGCCTACAGCTCCAGTTCTGTCTGCCTCAGGGCTTCAGTGGTAATGCCTACAGCTCCAGTTCTGTCTGCCTCAGGTTAGGGCTTCAGTGGTAATGCCTACAGCTCCAGTTCTGTCTGCCTCAGGTTAGGGCTTCAGTGGTAATGCCTATGGGTCCAGTTCTGCCTGCCTCAGGTTAGGGCTTACACCAGATATTTTGGGGACCCACCTTTCATCTTTTCTTTTTCCTGTATCATGTATGTTCCAGGTGAGGGCTTGTCAGATGCTAGAAGCAGGTTTGTGGAGCTTGGTGCCACACACACCATGGACAGTGTATTTAGACCCTGAACTATTTTTTGCTGTCTGTTGTTTTGTTCACAGACACAGTTAGTTCTTCACTGATGATTGACTTGTATCAGACCAGTGAAAAAAGAAAATTCATCCCAGGCAAATGTCACAGAATGTGGTGACAGTTCTTTTCCAGATTTCAGATCTGTAAAATGAGACCAGCTTCACAATGATGCTTACTGTGATGTGGCCTGTCAGATAAGTGGGTCTGCAGACATTTTTCAGCAGATGGAAAATGGATCCACTCTTGCCTTGCCAGTTTGAGTTCTAATGGCAATATCATTCCTAGATCCTGCTATGCCTGTCATGATCACTGCCAAGACAGGGTAAGCCTTCCACCTCATCTTGTGCACATATGCTATCTTGAGTGGGTATGTTGCTGTTGTGTTAAATACATTGACCTCAAGATCCCAGTTTACAGGTTCTCTGTATGGTGAGGCCCCAAGTGAGCCAAGGATTCTTCTGCAGTGCTGGTCTCTTGCTGGCTCAGGCAGAAAAGGTCACATAGTGACCATCCAGGTCACGGTCGTCTAGCTGTGACCAGAATATATATCCACTGGATGCTATTACTCCTGGCTGGAGTGAGATGTCTGGCTGCAGTTTATCAGTCACAGGGGAGGGGAGCAGGAATGCTGAGGATTCAAGGCAAGGGAAAGCACAGCACTGTGACCTGCCTCACTTCTGTCTGCACCGGGCAGGAAGGCATTCCTTGCAAACAGTGCAGGACTTGGAAATTTCTGAAGGCCAGTCCTTTGTAGGAGTTTTTTTTAGGATAATTAGGCTATCTATGTGATATATTCTGACAAACACTGTACCAACGAATACCTGTCTGTCTGTCTGTCTGCCTGTTTGCATGCCCGCATGCCTGCCTGCTTATGAAATAAATAAAAACTTTCTGTTGAGAGGGAGGGGTGGGAGAAAGAGATCTATGTGTTCTCTCGTTGGTTTTAATTGTGGGTAGAGTGATTTGCTTTGTTAATCAATCAATAATCAGTCAGTGAACCAATTGAGTAGTTAGTCCATCAGTTTATGAACCAATGTTTTTTTTCCAGTGTTGAGTCATGATATCAATCAATGAATCAGTGAATCAAGCTTGGTTTGGTGTTGAGTTAGCCTGTCCTTGAACAAAGCAAAAGAGAAGTGAAGAGGAGGGACTAGTGAAGGAATGAGGGTCTCATGAACTGCCCTTAATAACCTGATACTATACTGACAGTGGGAACTGTGTGCTTTGGCTCACATCCACTCTAGTCACGTACTTTGGCTGACATTTTTCTTATCAGGTCATTAGTGACATGGCAGTCTTCCTTCGTTTCTGTTTTCTTTCAGAATGATAATGCAAATTTTATCTGAAGAAAGAAAAGCTGAGTAGTGTGCGTCTCTTTGTCTGGTCGTGAATACAGTTTTAAAGGTGTGCCAAGGTACACAGGCGTCTTTGGGGGATAAACTGTTTCTTTCCGATTCATATCCTGGTGTGTGTGTGTGTGTGTGTGTGTGTGTGTGTGTGTGTGTGTGTGTGTAACTCTGCTTGCCTGGATTGGATAGTGGTTTGGGAGGGTGGGGGTCTGTAAAGAATTGAACAGGATCTAATCATGGGACAGGCATTTTGTAAGGTTACTTCTCTCTCTCTCTCTCTCTCTCTCTCTCTCTCTCTCTCTCTCTCTCTCTCTCTCTCTCTCTCTCTCTCTCTCTCTCTCTCTCTCTCTCTCTCTCTCTCTCTCTCTCTCTCTCTCATGTGTAACTCTGTGTGTGTGTGTGTGTGTGTGTGTGTGTGTGTGTGTGTGTGTGTGTGTGTGTGTGTGTGTGTGTGTGTGTGTGTGTGAAAGAGAGAGAGATGAAAAAAAGCAAATCAATGCTTATTCATTGTACCATCTGGAAATAAAAATTTGACTTGACTTGACACACACTCACAATCATTATTATTATCATTACTGGTAAACTGCTAATGAATGAGGTGATACTGTCTCTCAGCTTCAGACCCATCAATTCAACGTGGCCATGACCTGTGAGGGATGTGCCAACGCTGTGAAGAAAGTGCTGGGCAAACTAGGAGGTAAGCCTGCACACTGGTGATAGAGTGTTACCTACTTACTCTTTTTTTTTTTTTTTTTTTTTTTTTTTTTGCTGCCTCGTCTTCTGTGACGTTCCTGTACTGCTGTTCCCACGCCGCTCATTTCAATCTCCCCGCCACAGCCATACCCAGATTCGTTGTGTCTCACCCCCGGGGTCGGGAGTCCACAGGGAGCCCATCAATATTAGGCCGCCGCGGGGCCACCAGCCAGAGGGGCCCTGCACTTCTGCTGGGTCACTTTGGTGGTGTTCAGTGGTGCCTGTTCTGAGCTAACATACGCAGGACACCACCTACTAAGCCCCCTACTAACGACAGTATTAGCTCAGTCGCGGAGCCAGACTGAGTGAGTCACCCACCCGAGGTGGCGACCACCACAACGTCCCTCCAACGACCGCCTCCCCGCGAACCCTAACCCCAAAGGCTTTGACACAAACTCACCACAGGCACAGAAGCGTATGGGGAAACCGAATCTGAGGTCACCATGAGACCAGAGCAACGGAGGCCACCAAATCAGAGGCAATTTTTATTACTGCATGATGATCAATGATGATGAGGATGATATAATGATGCTGCTGTGGAGGTGCATCCGCTTTGAGACTACTTGACAGGGTTGTTCTCTACGCTTACTGTCATAATATATCCCGGCGTCAACCAGGCCCGAGAGATACAGACACCTGCAGTGTTGGTCAGGTAATTTGAGCAACACTCTCAAATTCGCATCCGTAAAGTGGATGAAGCTCGACTGTGTGGTCCCAGTCTCCCCACTGAGCCCACAGCACACTCACTCTGGGTAGGAGCCGGCCGGAGCCCAAAAAAATCCCTATGACTTATGGGATTCGAACCCGCGACCTTCCAGTCCGGAATCCAAGGCGCTAACCACTGCGCCATGGCGGCTGGTGTTACCTACTTACTCTTTGTGTGTGGGGTGGGTGGGTTTGGGTTTGTTGTTCTGATGACCATGTTTGTTTTCAGAATTTCTATTCCCATGATACTAGGTAGTAGGAGGTCAACTTTTTTTTTTCAAAGGTGAACTATCGCTAGCTCACATTGTTTGGTGTGAAGTTTATTGTTGGAGAGGTGGGTTTGTGGCTATTTTCCTACCTCAGTTTTTGTGCCATTCTGCATTTCCCATGCCACTTTTTACAGTCTAATCTTACCCCCCCCCATGCCATACTAGGGCTTGTGATTGTACCCTCAGGGCCAGGGGGCTAATCAATGTTAGCCCACCTAGAGGTCACCAGCCAGAGGGGCTCTGCGCTGCTGATGGGTCATTGTGGTGGTATTCAGTAGTGCTTCTTAGGATCTAACATACTCATGACACAACCCACTAGGCCCTGTACTGACAACACCATTCACATGGTAAAAAACCAGACTGACCGGTCGCCATGGCATAGTGGTTAACGCTTTGGATTTCAGACTGGAAGGTTGCAGGTTCGAGTTCCATAAGAGTCATAGGGATTTTTCAGACTCCGGCAGGCTCCTACCCAGAGTGAGTGTGCTGTGGGCTCATTGGGAAGACTGGGATCACACAGTTGAGACCAACACTGCAGGTGTCTCTATCTCTATGGCCCAGTTGACACCGGGATATATTATGATAGGAAGGGTAGAGCACAACCCTGTCAAGTAGTCTCAAAGCAGATGCACTTCCACAGCATCCTCATCACCAGTGATCATCATGCAATAAAAAAAAAAATTCCAATTCGGTAACCCCCATTGCTCTAGTCTCGTGGTGACCTCAGGTTCAGTATACCCATACACTTCTGTGCCTGTGGTGAGTTTGTGTCAAAGCCTTTGGGGTTGGGGGTTCACAGGGGGATGGTCGTTGGAGGGACATTGTGGTGGTCGCCACCTCAGATAGGTGACTCACTCAGTCTGGCTCCGCGACTGAGCTAATATTGTCATTAGTAGGGGGCTTAGTAGGAGTTGGTGCCCTGCGTATGTTAGCTCAGAACAGGCACCACTGAACACCACCAAAGTGACCCAGCAGAAGTGCAGGGCTCCTCTGGCTGGTGGCCCCATGGCAGCCTGATATTGATGGGCCCCCTGTGGACTCCCAACCCTGAGGATGAGACATAACAAATCTGGGTATGCCTGTGGTGGGGAGATTGAAATGAGCAGCATGGGAACAGCAGGACGGGAACATTACAGATGAAGCAGCAACAAAACAAAACAAAAAATCTCTTCCCCCAAAAAAACCCCCACAGACTGAGGGAGATACCCCCACCTCTAGGGTCATACAGCTATCACATCCATCCATCCAGTGAGTGTCTCTTTGTCTGTATTTATATTTTGTTAGGATATATTGGCACAAAGTATGTATTTAGCATTTTGAAAATTATTATATAACCTTCCAAAGGATCAAAGGAATTTCATTGCATTGAAAGTGTGTGTGTGTGTGTGTGTGTGTGTGTGTGTGTGTGTGTGTGTGTGTGTGTGTGTGTGTGTATAACATATGGCTTTTTATGTTTGTATTTTGTATGTATTTGAGTGTGTTTTCATTTTTTATATTATAATAATAATAATAATAATACATGGAATTTATATTAGCGCTATATCTTGTAAAAACAAATCAATTACTAGGTCGTAATATCTGGTGTTGGTCATGTGTGAGATTGTTTCATCATCTGTTAGCTCTGACATGAGTGACTGATGCTGCCAACAGACAAAGTGGACAGCGTGCAGACGGATGTGGACAAGAAAACAGTGGTGGTCACCACCACCATGACTTCAGCACAAATACAGGCAGAGCTGGAAAAGACCGGCAAAGCTGTTTCTGCCATATAGGGCACACAGGCCCTGCCCTCCACATGCAATCTGGACAATGTAAGTGTGGCTTGGATTGAAATCGATAAATGTTGTTTCCTTAATTTGTTTTTGTTTTTTATTTAAGTGTTGACATTTTGATCACATTCTTTATATGGATGAAGGAGTAGGTTTTGATATTTCAATTTAATACAGTTTAGTTCAGATGCTTTAATTACCTCACAAACAGAGAAATTCATGTGGGTTACAAGACACACATAAAAACAATTAACAGGAAAACATTTATCATAGAAAAACACCACAACACAGTATCTGTGTTGTGCATGCACACATCACAAGATAACATGCACCCAAGCATCAGCAATATCTAAGCCAGTCATAAACTCACTAGTATAACATGCACATGCCAGTATGCGCACATATCCACACACTTACACACAGCACACAAGCACATGCACACACACACACACACACACACACAACACACACACACACACACACACACACACACACACACACACACACACACACGGGGTACATTCCATACATTTTTATGACATAAGCCAAATTCTTTATAACACATTGTGACAAATATCAGGTAGTTTAATTCCTTATTCTTTCAAAAACCAAAATGTTGAACACAGTTTAGTCCTTCCACAGGCACTGGTAGTCATGACTGTAATCACATTTTTTCCTACACCACCGACTGGTAGTCATGACTGTAATCACATTTTTTCCTACACCACTAGTCATGACTGTAATCACATTTTTTCCTACACCACTGACTGGTAGTCATGACTGTAATCACATTTTTTTCCTACACCACTGACTGGTAGTCATGACTGTAATCACATTTTTTCCTACACCACTGACTGGTAGTCATGACTGTAATCACATTTTTCCTACACCACTGACTGGTAGTCATGACTGTAATCACATTTTTTCCTACACCACTGACTGGTAGTCATGACTGTAATCACATTTTTTCCTACACCACTGACTGGTAGTCATGACTGTAATCACATTTTTTCCTACACCACTGACTGGTAGTCATGACTGTAATCACATTTTTTCCTACACCACTGACTGGTAGTCATGACTGTAATCACATTTTTTCCTACACCACTGACTGGTAGTCATGACTGTAATCACATTTTTTCCTACACCACTGACTGGTAGTAGCCTGTGGTGTGAGTCACTTTGACTGGTTACAGTTATCTTTCTTGGAATGCAAACCGCTTTTTAGCATTCCTCTATTAGAATAGACAGGCTTGACAAGCTGTATTTCTGTATCTTTAACACACTTGGGACGGCCAGTTCTCTCCCTTGCTTTTCCCCACAGATGGCCCATTTGTAATCGTTAGTAAAAATAATCATAAAAAATACAAAAGACATAGTAAGAAAATGACGTTTTCTAAACTTATGAATAACATGCTGGGTTAGTACGTATTGAAAGATTGAAGCTGTCATCTTAATATTTGAGCTTTGACTAGCATGAAGAAAATACTCTGAATTTTGTACTCTGTGTCGCTGCTCCGTGTCGGCTACTCTCTGCAACTACAAACAATGAGTTTGGAACACATGGAATCACTCAACAACACTCTGCAATCAACCTTGGACAGGCTCACAAAGCTATGTTTAGTTGCACTAGTCATAATAGCATGCGGCCGCCGCATGAAAAATCTACAAACAGCAAATCCACTATAGCAGACAGCCGTCCAAAACCATTGCTTTATACTGATCTGCTATAGCAGACGGCCATCCTCCGAGAGTTAAGCAAGTTTGGAGTGCAAGACTGCTAAATACACATGGCACAGAGTGAAGTCATCTACTCATCAAAATGGCTGCTTCCTCAAACAGGCCACGAGATTGCAATGTATTTGCAGACGTTTTGAAGATTTCTTTGTTGATGAAAACATAGAAGTTGGAGAAAATCAAGGAGGTGCTGATCTTAACCCCTACACTGCGCTGTTGACGAGCGGCGCTCGTCATAGAAACCACCACCTGCAGTGCTGTGTTGACGAGCGCCGCTCGTCATGAACCAACGCTCTCTCTGTTTCGCTCAGCATTGCTGAAAATCCTTCTTATTATGATTTGTTTAGCTCCCTTGATTTATCTTCAACCCATGAGTCCCATTTGTTCAAGTTATTTGCATATTTTATGACGTTCAATCGGCAAGGTAAACAAGGTACTGCGAAGTTCAATTTTTGGGTTTTCGAAGCAATGGCTGTCCCTCAACTGAACTTACACAGTTGCCGAAGTTATTGATGAAATTTATAGAGATCAAGATAGTGGAGATTAGGGTTTGTTTTTTGTTTTGTTTTTATTCAGTTGACATCGAACTTTGCGAAGTTGATGCAAACGACTCGGTTTTGATCCGGAAGAAACTTCTGCGTACTCGTGGTCTGAATCGGAACATGAAGATCGTATTGTTCGAGATGCAGTTGGGTATATTTGAGGGCTTTATTCGTTTTTCTAACATATTTATATTGCTTTTTTTCTCTGTTTATTCATAAACAGAACAACTAAATGTGTGTATCGTATGGTTGCACCTTTGGTCAGGGCTTGGTCAGTGAGCGAGCGAGCCAGTCACTGAGTGGCAGGTGTGTTTGATCTACTTTGAAGTGGTTGCGACCTCGTGTGTCACTCCTCACCTAGGCTACTCGTTAGCTGTCAGTTATCAGTGTGTGTGTCTGTTTGTTTTGTTGATGAGCTATTGTTCTTGCTGACATCTGCCCTGGCTCCCTGGCTGTGTGTTTGTGTGAAGAGCAGGTGTGTGTGTGTGTGTGTGTGCGCGCGCGCGCGCGTGCGTGCGCGCGCGCGTGCGTGCGTGCGTGCCTGCGCGCGCGCGCATGTGTGTCTGTCTGTCTAATTATATATTTTTAAAATTGTCACAAATACAATCTTCATTCAATTTCCTTTCATTCAGTATATACTTTTATGTAGCTATCTTAGGAATTTCCTGAATTAAAAGCAATTGAAAATCATATGTGTGATTTTTGTCTGTTTCTGAAAATTTCTTCAGCATAGGCCTGAGCAAAATAGGTCAGCAGCGAAAAGGTTAAGGAACTCATGCTAATTGGGGATCTCAGAGACTTAGTTCAGGCTCCAACTATCTGAGACTTGGAAGCAGACGCTCATTTCGGTGGAAGTGGTGACGGAGGTGAAGGTATGGCGATCGATATTCCTCTTGAGTGTCAGAGAGTACTGAATTTCTGTGGAGATTTTCCTAAAACCCTCAGCTTGTGGATGTTTTTTGGTCTATTCAGTGGCTGTGAAGTGACAGCATGCTCGTTGAGCAAATAATAAACTTATTATTATTAATAAATTTACTGTAACCTGAATGAAGCCACAGTTGCTGTGACATCAATAAAACACACATTGTTTTAATCTACATTTGGCTGTGTGACTCGGTTTTTTTTATATTCTTTTTGTTTTCAATCCCTTTCTTCCCTTTTTTTTTTTTTTTTTTTAACTTATTTTGTTTTTTGTCTTGATTCAGAATGAGAGAATATGATAGGAAAGCAGTTTTTGTTTAGAAATATAAGTGTTGAAACAAATGTGTGTGTGTGTGTGTGTGTGTGTGTGTGTGTGTGTGTGTGTGTGTGTTTGGTTTATCAGTGTTATGTTTTTATGAGTGTGTTGAGATTGTCTGCACTTCATTGTGGCCAGTGTATGTGTAAACCCTACAACTGTAATGTTTCTGATGTGTAAGTGGGACATGCGGTTTTACCTGGGGTATTTACCTACATTCCTTGAACTCACTCCTGCATACTTTGATGTCTCTGTTTTACTGGTTGGTATTTGATCATTTTCATTGCGGACAGTTGTATCTTGTAGCACTTGACTGAATATTCTGTTTCTGGTGACTCTAGAGTATGGGGTCCACACATGCACCTTTCACTGGGAAAAATACCTGTTGTTCTACATCTCTTTCAGGTATATAAATCATTAATTGCTACTAACCCCCTAAAAAGAGTATGTAATACCCGGTTTTTCTACATCTCCTCCAGGTATATAAAGGACTATTTGCTACTAACCCCCTGAAAAGGGGGTGTAATGCCCTGTGTTCAGTTCTGAACAACTTTTATTCAACATGTACCATTCAAATATTGCATGACATAACAAATAACACACAATTGAAAATGTGACTTTTTCTGTCTTTTGTTTACCAGCTGCAGTGTAATGTGATACAGTATAGTGGGGGGGAAAATACAGTATAGTTGGGGGGGGGAATACAGTATAGTGGGGGGGGAAATACAGTACAGTGGGGACTTGTGCCAGTGTACGGGTTAATGAGGAATCTCTGTCTTTGTTTGTTCCAGAAGCTGAGTTCATCTTGAAAAAGAGTCTGCCTCTACGCATCTTGTGCATGGTCAGCAGCGGTGGCTGTGACTATAGTATCACCTGGCTTTTCCTGTTTGCTTTGACCTTCATTGTTCAGCTCAGTCTTGGAGACTAGACTCTTGTTTTATATCCAGATGCACTCACTACTTTTTAGATGAAAAGCATGTCAAACACAAGTTTAATGATTTTATTTTGCAAATCACATCATGTCATAGTGCCTTTTTAAAGGATGAAAGAAATGCATTTGGTGTCAACTGCACTCATTTTACTCAGCAGTTTCTTCACAAAAATAATTTTGTTTTAAATGAATACTGTACTGAGCTACCCTGTAATGTGTTGTGCTGTGTTGATTTCATTGTCTCATCAAAACAGATTTCTTTCTTGAAATTTTGGTTCCATTCATTGGAATGCTGCTACCCAAACTAACATTCCATGACCGTAAACCCAGCATTGGCTCTAGTGATGGGTTGATGCCTGTTTTCCCTGTTCCTACAGGCTTTGAACCCTAGAGGAACAAGTTCTCTTTGTGGACATGTGCTCATGATAGGTGAACATAGCATATGTTTCAAAGACATTGAGCAAATTTAAAACTTCACACCATAGTTTTTTTACTAATGACAGATTTCATTCCCATTGTTTTTCTTAAAGACAGTTTTTCTGGCTAAATGCCTGCATTTTTAGACCCGTTGAGATTGCCAGTCAGAGATGAATGTTTCACAGATGTGGTCTGTGGTTGACCAGTCTCTAGTTGTGACTGAGACATGACTGTATTGCTTTTAGGGAGTTGTTAATCAAAGGTTCATGAATGTTATCCCCCAAATCTGACTTGCCCTGTCATGGGACTGTAGGACAGACAAATCCAGTGTACTATGTTGCTGTGGAAAGCAGGCAGGGTGGTAGCATTGCAGCTGACACACCTGTGTGCTGTGCCTCTGCCGACAGACAAGTCCTGTGGACTGAGGCATTCATCACTGGGGTGTGTCAGCAAGCTTCCTCCTCCTGCTTTCCCTCCTGAAATGGTGAATAAAGTCATTGTGAAATGAAATGGGGTTTGTCTTCCAGATGTTTGTTATTTTACCTTTTTAGAACATGTGTAACAGAGATTTCAGTCCCCAAATCTGACAGGCAGGAATGAGGGAGAAGACTGACTGGATGGGAGCTGGTGGCAATGTGTGCAGCACTGTGGACAGTGTGTTTTTAATGGATATTGATCAGTGGTCCTGTAATCCTGCACTGCTGTTATTTGTGCACAGGTGATTTCTGAAAGAATGTTTACTGAACTGTTGTCATATTTGAAAATTATTGCCCAAAATAAAATCTATCCTCCCCCCCAAAAAAAAAAATTAAAAAAAGAAAATGCCAAAACCAAATAATTGATTCATTATGGTAAAGTAATGCTCTCAGAGAATCAGTGCTTTGCTTTTCACCAACCAAGAGCTCAACCTGCTGAAGCTATTTTCAACGGCAGTAAAACAAACAATAAAAGATACAACACATAGATGAAAAATAAATCCAAATTTATTTTCTCTTAATTAAGAAGGATACGAAGGCAAAAAATGACCCCCAAGACTGAAGCTGTGATCTGTGTGGAAGGTGTGCTCCATCAGTCCTCAGTCCATGTGTACCTGTTTTCTCACAGCTGTTGGATTGGGTGACTGTTGTTTGCTGTTTCTTGTTTTGCTTTACCTTTTCTTTTATAAGATCTGCACCATTGCCAAGGAAGGGGAGGGGGTGGGTGTCTTTGTTTATTATAACAGCTTTTACCACCTCATTCATACTTGAACCATGTTGGCTGTTTTCCTTACAACAAAAGAGATCACCCTTCCCCCCCCCCCCCTCCATCTCCTTTTTTTCTGTATTGATTGTTATTGTTTGAAGTTAGATGACACTGGCACACTGATCCTAAGACCTGTGATAATTTTTTTAAATAATTTTCTCACTGACAACTGCATGGCAGTATATGCTTGCACAGTTCATGTCAAATAATTATATGACCAGAAACACAACTTTGACCATAAAATCAATATCCACACAGATTGTAACACAAGTACTACCATTCAGATTGTCCATAACATCAGTGTATCCTTACACTTTGTAACACAAGTACTACTGTTCAGATTGTCCATAAAATCAGTGTATCCACACAGTTTGTAACACAATAAGGACGGAGGATGGATAGCTTAGTGGTCAGAACATTGCACTGGCAATTTAACGACCTGGGTTCGATTCCGGTCGAGATTTTTCTCCTGGAGTTAACATCAGTGCTGACTCCACTCTCCCCAAAAGTCCTTTGGATGAGACTATGAACTGAGGCCCCGTGTGCGAACGCACGCAGAACATCTTGCATACACGTTAAATCCTGTTTCGCTTTTCGTAAGAGTAGGCAATTGTGTGCCGGTGGGAACAGATGACATTTGCAAAACTGCAGACACACAGGGACTGGATGTAAAAAAGCACAAGAGTGCTTATCCCATTATCCTCGATATAAAAGAATAGAACAAAAATAAAAAAGTAAAGGTGTCCCATAACCTATGTGGTCGTAGGGGAGCGAGGCATCAGAGACCTCAGCTTCTCTAGGGGCCAGCATATCAAGGGTGGAAGCCATCTCCTCTCCCTCGCAGCTTTACCTTCCCTGACCTTAAATAGGGCAGGTACCCATTTACAGCTGGGGGGATTGTACTGAAGCCAAGATGCACAAACAGTCACACATCCACTTGGTAACCGTGCTCAGTGCTGCTGAACTGAAGCTTGGGGAAAGTGAGTGCTCTTCTACTGTTTATTATTGTTCATAAAGTCAATATCCCCACACAGATGGTAACACAAGTACCACTGTTATTATGGAGGACAAACACATAAAACTCCCACCAAACAATCTGAACCAAGTCTTCATATTTTCACTCAGCCCTTTGGGTTCACACCAGACTTAATTAGTGCATTCTCCCTCTCTGTCAACATGACCCAAATCCAGTGCATTTTCCCTCTCTGTCAACATGACCCAAACCCAGTGCATTCTCTCCAGATCTGAGTAGCACGTCAGATTTGTTAGGGTTCCACCTCTGCAGAACAGAGCATCAGCCCTGGACCTCACCTAACAGCTCACACATGCATCTGGGCAACCATGTCTGCTGCAGAAGATCACCACAGCCAGCCCAGCCAGGGCCCTGCAGAATGTGGGAGAGAAGCCTGGCTACAGGGCCCTACAGAATGTGGGAGAGAAGCCTGGCTACAGGGCCCTGCAGAATGTGGGACAGAAGCCTGGCTACAGGGCCCTGCAGAATGTGGGACAGAAGCCTGGCTACAGGGCCCTGCAGAATGTGGGACAGAAGCCTGGCTACAGGGCCCTGCAGAATGTGGGACAGAAGCCTGGCTAGAGGATGTTGTCCTGGAGAGGGGGGAGGGGGGCTGAGTGTGACAGGGTGGCTGCCCTTGTCATCTGAAACCTGGATATTACGTTGTTATATAATAATCAGTACAGTATTGTAGTGAAAGCAACTCAAATCTGAGACTGATGTACATCTATACACATAGGGACTGAATGTAAAAAAAAAAAAAAAAAAAGCAGGCGAGTGCTTATTCTATTATACACGAAGTAAAGGAATAAAGTAAAAGATAAAAATCACTCACTCACACACACACACACACACACACACACACACACACACACACACACACACACACACACACACAACCTCCCTTTTAAAAAGCAAAACAAAAACAAAACAGCTCCTTCGAAACAAACGTTTAAGAAACTTTTGAAGAAACATCTAATGCACAAACAGTGAGTCCACATTAAAATTTTATGCTTGAGGTTACCTTACATCTGGCTGCTTTGCTGTTATATTTACCCGTGTTATTTTGTGTTTTCATTATTTGTCTGAATGACTTGAGCTTATGCTTTAGGCCTGATGTCTGGGTTTTAAAAAAAAATCATGTAATGGGAGGCCTGGATTTATTATTATTTTTTAAAATTCTCATTTGTTTTTGTTCTTTTCAACGTAGATTGATATCAGTCTTTCGAATACTTTTATAAGTAAATGTTCTTGATATTTTTTTTGGTGAGGGCAGGATGTAAAGAGTTGTGTAAACTTAATCTTTTACCCTCAATAAAGATCCTTTTGACTTAACACACACACACACACACACACACACACACACACACACACACACACACACACACACACACACACACGCACACACACACAGAGGGATGATAATATTCTTTTTTTTTTATCTTTTAAAATTTTATTTTATAAAATGAAAATATAAAAAAGAATACAGGGGGATGAAAAAAGTCTGAATAATTCTACATGGGCAGACAAGATAATCAGCATTAACTTTGAAAATATCTAATCATTTCATCCTAAAAGCAATAATTTCTAGATAAGAACTGCACATATTCACAAAAATCATCTTCAACAATAACATTTTCACCCCCCCCCCAACCCCCCTCTTACCATGAACAACATGGAACGGGCGACAAAATCACAACATAGGATCTAAAATCAAAGATAGTACGCCTACTAAAATTGCATCGCACAAAACCCCTCGAGTTCCCATTCACAACCTTTTTTTTTCTTTCCCTGTTATGAATAGCGGAACAGGATTTAACGTGTGCGCAAGATGTTCTGCGTGCGTTCGCACGCAGGGCCTCGGTTTATAGTCTCATCCGAAGGACTTCTGGGAGAGTGGAGTTGGCATTGATGTTAACCCCAGGGTAAAAATCCTCTTGAACGGAATCGAACCCGGGTCGTCAAATTGTGAGCTCAATGTTCTGACTGACATCTAGGCTATCCCTTCCCCCCCACTCTTCGAAAGTAAAGAATCTCTCTCTCTCTCTCTCTCTCCTCTCTCTCTCTCTCTCTCTCTCTCTCTCTCTCTCTCTCTCTCTCTCTTCAGTGTCAGTGCTGGTTATTTATCTAGTAGCCCTAGTGGGACTATGTTTGGGATAAAACTGGGGAGTTCTGGAAAATCCTGAAACGTTTCCGCGATTCCGACGTTCTCATATCTTTCGAATACAAATCTGAAACAGCTTGTTCAATTCTCCAACTAATTCAATATAACTAGACGAAAAAATATAATCGTGATCCTGGTCATTCTATAGCCAAAAAGATGGTGAGACTGATAGTCTTTTGTTGTTGTTTTGCTGGTAGGCATAGGCCATGCTTGCTCCCCACCCCTCCTCCCCTTGCCTTACCAAGAATGACTTCCCTTGCAAGTCTTTAGGTCCAGAGAGCATCGAAGGACTGTCAAAATGGAAGATAACGCATTGTTTTGGGAAACTTTTTTGTCAATTAAAAAGTTTTAGAGCTGACAGATTGACCCCAAACTCTCCCCTCTCATTGTTTCACACCCATGATTGTGATAAATATATCAAGATCATGCCAGCCACTGTCGATCCTTTCTCTGTTGCTACTGCCGAACTTTCAGATGACTTTATCAAAACATTTCCTAAACCAGACATCGTTCCGAGATATTTAGAAGAAGTTAGAGACAAAGCTGGTGTGGTCGTTTTTGCTGTTGATAACTGCATCAATATTAAGGGATCGTGGATTTCTCTAGAAAGAGCACGGCTGTTTCTTACAGAACTTCTGGCGTCGTATCTCGTTGGTGAGTCAGATGTTGAGAAGAACGACTTCGAAGTGTTTGATAAAGAGCCCGAAAAGCCACCGCCCAGAGAGGAGGCTGAAAGTAGCGATGAAGATGAAGGTGAACAAAGACTTGAAGATGTCTCGGAATTTCAAGATATTACAGATGAGTCAACAGCATGGACGAAATGGACCAAAGAAGTTTTGCCTCAGATACACAGAGTTCGATCCAAGAAAGTATGCAACACAGAGTGTAGTCAATGGAATTCTGCAACAAACAAAATTCCTGAACCACTTGTTTTATACGCAAATTATCAACCTACACCTGACCCTTCCGCCAAGATACTTCCCACATTAGATGCTATTGAGAAGGTGCTTAAGACAGTATATCATGAAACAAGCCAACCAAAATGTAACAAGTCAGAATCTGCATCAACCTCAACAGTATGCAATTCTCCATCAGTGAATGAACATGTTGACACAGAAAAACTGCAAACTGAAAGCATTGCTGAACTGAGTCATCATGCTACAGCAGGAGGGAAAGGACACAGTCAGGAAGAGGACAGCTCTTCAGATGTTGCTGGTGAACCCACACAGGGTGAAGTTGGTCTTTCCTCTTGTGCACATCAGGAGGATCAGCCAACTCTGCCCCCTGGTGTCAGTGCAGCCATTCCGTCAGGGGTCAGCGAAGGTGTCACAGGTACTGGGCTGTCTCTTCATCAGGCCTTACAGGAAGATGCTGAGTTGGCCAGTGGAAAACAAGGACAAAATCACCTGGTGATCACTGAAGAACACAGTAGTAAAGCACCTAGAACTAGAAGGCAAAGCACAAGAAAGAGGAAAAACAGCATAGATAATGATGATTCTGTTTGCAAAAAATCAGGTGGTGTGAACTGTGTCACAGAAGGTAAAAGTAAGCAGCATTTGGAAGATGCAGTGACATCAGCTACTGAGGACACACAGCACAGTGTCTGGAGCCAGGTGTCAGAGGCAACAAAAAGCAAAAGAAAAGGCAGACCAAGAAAAAACAAAGCTTACCAAAGTAAAACACTTGCATGTGAGAAACCATTCCATCCGCACTTAGAAACTTTGACATTAGAAACAGGAAGAAGTTCTAAACGTAAGAATGTGAAAGGTGTTATAGCAGAAAATCTTGGACATGAGCCTGTGGACAAGAAATCAGGCAAACTACGACAGAGCAGCCAGAAAGTTGACAGTGGGGTCTATGTGGAAGGGAAGGGTTATGTATGTGAACTGTGCCCCTATAATGCCAAAAAGAGGAAACATTTACTTGAACACAAACGGCGAGTTCATAACCATGAAGGCAATAAGTTTAAGTGTGAGGAGTGTGGCAAAGTGTTTGGCTTTGCAAAAGATCTAAAAAGACATTTACTTTCGCATCAGAGAGCAGAAAATTGCTGTGATATCTGTGGGAAAATGTATAAAGGGGTTCGCAACCTTGCTGAACACAAGAAAACTCATGAAATAAACTATGTCAAACCTGAATTTCCCTGTGAATTTTGTCAAAAGACTTTTAGCACAAAGTATGTTCTTGCCTACCATATCAAATCAGAGCATCTCGGTATGAAGAAAACCTACCTCTGTCCAACCTGTGGTAAAAGCTTTTCACAGAAAAACTCATACTTGCAACATGCAAATGTTCATATGGGCATTAGGCCTTACCACTGCGACATTTGCGGCAGATCTTTTTCATATGAAAAGTCTCTGAAGGAACACAGGTACATGCATCAGGATGGCAAACAGTTTGAATGTCCCGTGTGCCACAAGAAATTTCGACAGTCTTCTGGGGTTGCAATCCACATGAAGATACACCAGGAGCGTAAGGACTATGTTTGCTCTGCCTGTGGAAAGGGCTTCAGCCAGAAGCAGGCCCTGATTCGACACGAGAGGATCCACGCTGGGGACAAGCCCTTCACCTGTAGTTTATGCAAACATTCATTCACCGACTCCTCCATCCTGCGCCGACACATGATCTTGATCCACAAAAAGGACAAAGACAAATGGCGAGAAGATACAGAGAGTAATTTGCAAAGACGTACTGATTTTTTCATCAATGTTGTTGTGAATGAAGAAAAGATAGCGCAGAAAGATCAAGTGAGTCAAGAAGGGGCAGGATTTGAGACGATGGCTGGCAATGGACACAACTCAGAACAAGTTGGGGTTAATCCTGCATCAGAGCCAGTAAGTAGTGGGTATAGGGATGACTCTTGTCACTCAAAACAGGAAGAGTTTTTCATCCCAGTTGACATGGACTCTGTGACGTCTGTGCCTCAGTTGTCATCTTCATCAGAATCAGTGATGACAGCTTTGCCTTCTGTGTCATTGTCGCACTGCCGTCAGTATGCTGGAGATACTTCTGCAGCTTCAAGCTCTGGTGTCATGCTCAGTGTTCAGGAACCTCTTCCAGCTCTCCAGTCTGCACGTCACAAACTGGAAGCCAATGCTCTTTTTGGTTTGCCTGAGGAACCTACAAGTTCTGGTTTCTCACAATCGGTCCTTGTATCTGCCCCAAACAAAGACAAGGTCAGTTTTCAGGAACAGAACTCTGGTGTTTTGAATTCATACACATTCAGTGGAACGAACCCTGATTCACCATCAGCAATGTGTTCTAATGACCTGCAGCCAGCTGATTCCAGTGAACTGGGTGCTGTGCATTATCCTGACCTGGCAGCTCAGGGCAGTGCAGACTATCACTCCAATTTACTACTGATGTCTGATGCTCTCGCCTCTTTGCACTATCATAGTGGAGCTGTTCACATGCCTGCTTCTTCCCAACAACAGACTGCTGACTGTGAAGATTTAGTTGCTGATTCTTCTGTTCTGCAGCAGTGATGTTCCAGTGTATGTATAGATATGTACATATGTAACTGTCATTGAAAACTGATGAGAAAATGTAGACCTGTGTGATACTATTTGTCATGATCATATTCTTATATTCTTTTATTTTAAGGCTCATGATATAAGCAATTGTTTTTTTTGTTTTTTGAGACCCAGTCCCTGAGTGCATTGTTTAAAAAAAAAATTGTCATCTGTTCTTACTGGCACACAGAGGCCTACACTTCTAAGAAGCAGTACAGATTTTATTGTGTGTGCAAGGTGTTGTGCATGCATTCACACAGGGGGCCTTGATTTATATTAGTTATTATACATAAATTTATAGTCTTATCCAAAGGACTTTCACTTTCAGGGGACTGGAGTCAGCTCTGATTAATGTTTATTCCAGAGGATGAAATGCCCTTGAATGGGTGTCTCAGTGGTGGCTTGAAATCGGGCCGTCTGATTGCAAGTGCAACACTCCAACCAATACATGTTGTGTATTTTAATACTGACTCGAATGACCATGGATCAATACCTTTTTTTCTGTAAAAGATTTCAACCTGCCCACCCCCCCCCCTCTCTTTTGAGAAAACTTTTATTGGTTAATATATTGAATTTGTGTAATTCACAGAAATTTGAAACTAGATTATTGAAATACTTTTTAGTAAGCTGACAAGAAAATTGCTCTTATGGGATGAACAGTTGTTGGCAATCTTTTTTTTTTTTTTGCCGTCTCATCTTCCGTGATGTCCCTGTCCTGCTGTTCCTATGCCGCTCATTTCAATCTCTCTGTCACGGCCATACTCAGATTCGTTTCGTTGCATCCTCACGTCACAGAGTCACAGTGCCCCCCACGTCACAGTGCCCCCCACGTCACAGAGTCACAGTGCCCCCCACGTCACAGTCACAGTGCCCCCCACGTCACAGAGTCACAGTGCCCCCCATGTCACAGAGTCACAGTGCCCCCCATGTCACAGAGTCACAGTGCCCCCCACGTCACAGAGTCACAGTGCCGCCCACGTCACAGTGCCCTCCACGTCACAGTGCCCCCCACGTCACAGTGCCCCCCACGTCACAGTGCCCCCCATGTCACAGAGTCACAGTGCCCCCCACGTCACAGTGCCCCCCACGTCACAGAGTCACAGTGCCCCCCACGTCACAGAGTCACAGTGCCCCCCACGTCACAGTCACAGTGCCCCCCACGTCACAGTGCCCCCCACGTCACAGAGTCACAGTGCCCCCCACGTCACAGAGTCACAGTGCCCCCCCACGTCACAAGTGCCCCCACGTCACAGTGCCCCCCACGTCACAGTGCCCCCCACGTCACAGAGCCCCCCACGTCACAGAGTCACAGTGCCCCCCACGTCACAGTTACAGTGCCCCCCACGTCACAGTGCCCCCCACGTCACAGTGCCCCCCACGTCACAGAGTCACAGTGCCCCCCACGTCACAGAGTCACAGTGCCCCCCACGTCACAGTTACAGTGCCCCCCACGTCACAGTGCCCCCCACGTCACAGTGCCCCCACGTCACAGAGTCACAGTGCCCCCCACGTCACAGAGTCACAGTGCCCCCCACGTCACGGGTCACAGTGCCCCCCACGTCACAGAGTCACAGTGCCCCCACATCACAGAGTCACAGTGCCCCCCACGTCACAGAGTCACAGTGCCCCCCACGTCACAGAGTCACAGTGCCCCCCACCTCACTTGAAAACTGTTCACATTGTTCATCTGCAGTGGAAAGGACTCTTCAATAAAAATGATTTTTAATAAGAAAAACTGGTTAATTCTATAAAAGTTATTGTAAATTGAAATGCTAGACTCTAAAAGTGACAAAATGAGAAACCAATGAATTTTGCATCATGATAGGTGGTCAGGATGAGGGTGTGGATATTTTCAAAGTTATACCTGAATTAAGTTAATAATTCAGTACAAAGTAGAAGAAAACTTGAAGTTTTATAATAGGTTGTCATAATATTTGTTGTTGCTCTAATGTAAAGCGCTTTGTCACGTTTGTGCTACCGCTATAAAGGGGAAGGAAAGCACTCAAGAAATCAAATGTCCACCATTGTTATTGTTATTATTAATCAATCATCTCAAAGTCGACAACCTGACCCCTACCTGCCTAAAATCACTCTTACGAGTGAAAAAGGGGTTAAGGTGCAGTCTAACTGTAAAAAGGGGTTAAGGTGCAGTCTAACTGTAAAAAGGGGTTACGGTGCAGTCTAACTGTAAAAAAGGGGTTAAGGTGCAGTCTAACTGTAAAAAGGGGTTAGGTGCAGTCTAACTGTAAAAAGGGGTTAGGTGCAGTCTAACTGTAAAAAAGGGGTTAAGGTGCAGTCTAACTGTAAAAAGGGGTTAAGGTGCAGTCTAACTGTAAAAAAGGGGTTAGGTGCAGTCTAACTGTAAAAAGGGGTTAAGGTGCAGTCTAACTGAAAAAAGGGGTTTAGGTGCAGTCTAACTGAAAAAAGGGGTTACGGTGCAGTTAACTGAAAAAGGGGTTAGGTGCAGTCTAACTGAAAAAAGGGGTTTAGGTGCAGTCTGACTGAAAAAGGGTTTAGGTGCAGTCTGACTGAAAAGGGGTTTAGGTGCAGTCTGACTGAAAAAGGGGTTTAGGTGCAGACTGACTGAAAAAAGGGGTTTAGGTGCAGTCTGACTGAAAAAGGGGTTTAGGTGCAGTCTGACTGAAAAAGGGGTTTAGTTGCAGTCTGACTGAAAAAGGGGTTTAGGTGCAGTCTGACTGAAAAAGGGGTTTAGGTGCAGTCTGACTGAAAAAGGGGTTTAGGTGCAGTCTGACTGAAAAAGGGGTTTAGGTGCAGACTGACTGAAAAAGGGGTTTAGGTGCAGTCTGACTGAAAAAGGGGTTTAGGTGCAGACTGACTGAAAAAGGGGTTTAGGTGCAGTCTGACTGAAAAAGGGGTTTAGGTGCAGACTGACTGAAAAAAGGGAAACCAAAACTGAGGTCACCGGGTGATCAGATTCAGAGTAATCAGGGCCACTGAATCCAAGACAATTTTCATAATTCTTGTATTGCATGATGATCAGTCATGATGAGGATATGTATGTCAAGATAATGTTAATGTATTGGAAATGTTTCTGCTTGAATACTGACTGGACTGTGTTCTACGCTTCCAATCATTGTGTAATCTCTTTGATTTCTGGCGTCAACCGGGCCCAGAGATTCAGATGCCAGCCATGTTGGTCAGGTCATTTGAGTGACAGTAATTACCCAAATCCCATGAGCTGCACAGTAGATGAAGCTCCACTGTGTGGTCCCATTGCTTCCAGTGAGCCCATAAGTTATGTGCAAACTCACTCTGGATAGAAGTTGGACAGAGTCTGAAAAAACCTTTTAACTCTTATGGGATTTGAACCTGTAACCTTTCAGCCAATGTGCTAACCACTGTGCCATGGCAGCTGGTATGAAGATGTAAAAATGTTTTGCAGACTGATTTTAAAAAATAATTTTATTGTTGTTTTTTATTTCCTCAGCAAAGACTCAAAAGTCTGTGACATGCTTTGTAGACATTTTATAGCCAACCAGCAGCCAAGCTTTGTGGTTGGCTAGCTCATTGCACTCATGGCTGGAAGGTGGTACCCATCAAACGTTACAAAACCACAGGCTTTTTATGGGCTTCAGCTGGCTCCTACCCAGAGTTTATGCAGGTTCCTTATGAAGACTAAAACATCTACTGTGTGGAGCATGTGATTTTGAGATTTTGTTGCTGAAATTACTGAATGAAAAGTTTTTATCAAGGGGGTTGACACCATGATTTAACTGCAAGTAAGCTGCACTTCTGCTAAATCAGTGATAATCATCCCGATTATTATCCTCATCTTTATTGATCAGTATTCTCATCATTATCCTCATTATTATTGATCATTTCAAACTAAAATGAAATATCAAATATATAATCTGTCACTGAATGGCTCCTGCTCCTCTGGTTTCATGTGACATCTTTTTTCATTTTCTTTTGTTACTTGTAGCAGTGATTCCGTGTTACATGTATAGTGTTATTTCTGTTGGCATGGAAGAGTAATGGTTGTTTTTCAGTTTTTGAATTTTTTATGCAGGTATATGTCAAACTCCTTGAATTGTGATTTTTATTGCATTGTACTTAATCCTTTTAAGGTCTTGAGAGATTTTTAAGTGTTTGTTGCTATACATCATGTGTTAGAGGTTTATTTTTTATACAGCATAGATTTTTGGTGGTAAGTATTGTATAAATTTGTATTTAAGTCATCAGTCAAAGTTAAAGCTGACATGGAACCAATGTAATGTGAAAATGCAAATGTATGCTATCTATATATATCTTAGACATGTGCTTTGGGGGCTTGTAGAGTTTTAATACTATGACACCTGTTATTAGTTTGATATATTTTAGTTCAAGAGGATACTTTGTAAATAAATATGTGACAATTTGCCTGAAGTTATCAGTGGTGATCATTATCATCATCAGCCTCCCTTTCTCTTTCGTTTTGTTCCTGGGCTAGAGTTGTAAGGTTCACCAATGACGAGGTTTTGCATTGCAACTGACTGCCCTCCATTAAGGTGGCCACATTCTAACTTCAAGGGGTTTTGAACATTAAATTGAAAGACATCTGGTGTGTTATTCTTGATGAATATACATCTGGTATATCATACTTAATGAACATACATCTGGTATATCATAGTTAATGAATATACATCTGGTATATCATACTTAATGAATATACATCAAGTATATTATAATTAATGAAAAGACACCTGGTGTATCAGACTTAAAGATTGCGACATTCTTTTAAAAAAAAGTTTTTAAAAATGATGCGACAAAAACCCCTTACAAACCACAAAAAACTTCCATATTGTCTAAATGTCGAGTATAACCCTCTTGTGGCCTTTAATTTTTTTGTTTAAACAATCACATGTACAAGACAGGTCAGTAAACTATTTCTGATGAATTTTTAAATACATATTTATTTATTTTATTTATTCTTTTATATCGAGGATAACAGAATAAGCAATCATGTGCTTTTTTTCATCCGGTCCCCGTGTGTATGCAGTTTTGCAAATATTGTCATCTGTTCCCACCGGCACACGATGGCCTACTCTTACGAAAAGTGGAACAGGATTTAACGTGTGCGCAAGATGTTCTGCTTGCGTTCGCACACGGGGCCTCGGTTTAAAGTCTCATCCGAAGGACTTTTTTTTTTAACTACTTTTTTTTAGTTATGTTGTGTCACTAGTAACATTTACTGATACATTGATCTGATAAATGCAACTTATGCATGTGGAAAAAATATATTCATTCATACATATTGAGTATGCATAGGAGCTGGCATACTACTGAAGAATGTGGGGTTATGTGGTATGTAACATCTCATTATATGTGTATACATGTATCAAAGACTGTGTGTATTGTGGTGCATACTGGAAATGAGCCAATGTATCAACTTGCATGTGATAAGAATCGTGTTTGACAAGAACATGTAACTGATCTGATTCTTGTAGTTGTACACTTTTTTTGTGTCGACAGGCACAACCTGACAGTTTGAGTTTGACCTGTTGGTGATAATGCAGCTTGAATCAGTTTATCTTTGGATTTTGTGCCTAGTTGCTTAGTGTTTTGATTGAAATAGACTGTAAATGTGTTCATTTATTTATTCTTTTATATCGAGGATAATGGAATAAGCACTCATGTGCTTTTTTTTTTACATCCAGTCCCTGTGTGTATGCAGTTTTGTAAATCTTGTCATCTGTTCCCACCGGCACACAATGGCCTACTCTTACGAAAAGTGGAACAGGATTTAACATGTCCACAAGATGTTCTGCGTGTGTCCACACACATGCCTCGGTTTATAGTCTCATTCGAAGGACTTTTGGGGGGAGTGGAGTCAACACTGATGTTAACTCCTGAGGAAAAATCCCCTTGAACAGGAATCGAACCTGGGTCGTCAAATTGTGAGCTCAATGTTCTTACCACTAGGCTATCCCGTGTGTGTGTGTGTGTGTAAGCGCGCGCATGCACATGGTGTGCTTGCACCTGTGCACGTGTGTGCAGGCATACATTTGTTTGTGTGTAAGAGCATGCGTCCTATCTGATTGCAGCACACTGCCGGCTAGTGGCATGTGTATTGTTGTACAGGAGTACCCCGCCCAATTGATATGATTACTATCATAAGACTAGTACATCCTGGCTTTAGTCACTTTATAAGTATGTGCATTGTTTCCTTTAAGAAAAAAAAAAGTTGGTCCTTGACTATAGATCTGAGGCTCACCAGCAGTGAAATTTTTGTATATATGCAACTGCTTTTCCCCACCATTAAGGTAGCCACATTCTGACTTCGGAGGTGTTTCATAATGATTTCTTTATTTTTCTCTTTAAAAAGTTTCTTCACATTTTCAGACTATTTAGAAAATGATTTTTGGTTGGGATAGCCTTATATTTCATGTTTGATGGAGTAGTGTTAGCTCCAATGTGCTTCTGATAGTCCGCTGCCTGGGCTGTGGTCAACATGAATGAATAAGGGATGAATAAATGACTGAACACATGGATGGGTGACTGATTGAATGAATGAATGAATGTAACATTGCTGTTTTCACCCAAATTAAGGTTTTACAATATCATCTTTCTTGCAAGAAAAGAAATAATATCAAAATAATGAAACCTGTTTTGTAAGTGATGAAATTCTTTTCAGCAATATCTGCCATGCTGGGTATAGTTGACTTGTATGTTTGTTCACACTCAGTTGGAAGTAAAAGTCTGCATTTTTTTTATCACTGGTGTTTGGAAGTCCTTGTGTACAGCTATGAAGGGAGACAGACGTCTGATGTGATGTGATGTGAGAGTGTGTGAATGTGGGCTGGTTCATTTCACTACAGCTTTTCAGATTCTAACACACACACACACACACCTTGCAGAAAGGTTTCACATTTTCTTTTCTAAAAGAAACTACCTTTTTTAAAAAAAAATAACATGGTTTGGTTTGCAAAATGTATAATATCAGAACATGAAAAATGCCTTTTGTGTATTTCTAAGAATAAATTGCGTAATTTTTCCATGATGAGCACGATACGAAGTCACAGATAGTTTCCTTTGTGATATTATTGTAAACCAGGCACCAGACATTTCTCCCTTCTGTCTGGAGAATCTTCCAATGATGAAAACTAGTTAAAAATGACACACTGAACATGTTCACACCAACAAAACCAAGATCTGTGTCAACTGTGAAGACTTTCTGACTGAATGTAAGCATCCTGATTTATTTAGTTTATTCATTTATTTATTCTTTTTTATCAAGGATAATGAAATAAGCACTCATGCTTTTTTTACATCCAGTCCCCGTGTGTATGCAGTTTTGTAAATCTTATCTGTTCTCACCAGCACACAATGGCCTACTCTTACGAGAAGCAGAACAGGATAAAACATGTGCCCAAGATGTTTTGTGTGTGTTGGCACATGGGGCCTTGGTTTATAGTCTCATTCAAAGGACTTTTGGGGAGAGTGGAGTCAGGACTGATGTTATAATTTGGATGAGACTATAAACTGAAGCTCTGTGTGCAAACACACGCAGAACATCTTGCGCACGTTAAAACCAAGTTCCGCCTTTCGGCAGAGCAGGCCATTGTGTGCCGGTAGGAGCGGATGACAAATTATTAAAAAAAACCAAACCCAGCATGCACACAGGTGTCGTGTTTAGACAACATCCCTGAGGAAAAATCGGCAGCTTGGGGCTGTATAAAAAAAACACCCTAAACTGGGTAGGCGCTGCACTTGTGGTGACACACTTGCCCTGGGGAGAGCAGCCCGAATTTCATGCAGAGAAATCTGCTGTGACACAAAGTAGTGTAAAATATAAAATACAACTCCAGGGGAAAAATCCCCTTGAACGGGAATCGAACCCGGGTCGTCAAATTGCGAGTGCAATGTTCTGACCACTTAGTCCCTGAAGTTGTTTGTGTCCTTTTTCTTTGGGAGTTTGGGGGGGGGGGGGGGGGGGGGGGGGGGGGGGGGGGAGGGGGGGGGGGTAGTGGTGGTAAAAAGACCTACTTCTGTTTCATTTCTGGAGTGTGTGGTATCTAAATCAGGAAGACCTTAGGTAATTATATCTGTTAGCAAGAAAGAAATCAATTATACAATTTTTCTTTTCACAGATCATGTCATATCTTTTTCTTGTCATTTCAGAGTAGACAATTATTTTGGAAAGTTTGTATATCACAGACCTTGCCTACCTAGGCACATGTTGACTCTGTGCGATGCATCACGATTTCTGCAGCACCACACACCAGTTACCCTGATCATAGTAACTTTTCTTGATGACACAGCCTACCACCTGTGCACACAGAGCGTCCAGTTCTCCCTGCTGAAACACATGGTAGAAGCGCTGAAACGTCTGCTCTCTGCCTCCTGCAGGGCCACACACAGCACCTCTGGGCTTCTTCAGCTGCCAGGGCACCAGCATGTCTTGTTCTTTGAATTCTGTCCGGTTGACATGAACCTTCAGAACCTGTGTGTTGGGGGTGGTGTGGGATGTCTCGCTCCCCTGCCTTACATGTCTGTCCCCCCCGTTCTGGTCTGCGTCAGTCCTGTCTTGCTTCAAGCCACAGCACGTTTCACAGTGCTGGACAGGGAGACTGCCCTTGTCACTGGGACAAGACGCTTTCATGGGATCCAAGTCACCTCTGTCAGACATTGCTGCAGGGTTTTCCCTGTGGTCTGCACAAGACACTCCCGTCCTGCTTGCAGCACTTTCTCCATCAGCAGCAGACGGCTGTGCAGGGGAGCAGGGCGAGGGGTCCATGCATGGTGACCTGGCTGCTGTCTGTTCTTTCCTGTGCTGCCTGTGGGGCTTCAAGTAGGTGGACTTCTGGTTGTCCTTCTGCTGCTCCTGAGCCCACACGTAGATCAGCACGCTGCCTCCTGGCCTCAGGACCCGAACCAGCTCCTCCACCGCTTGTCTTCGCCTCACCTGACACACATACCACACACTGACAGAGTGACTACACCTTTTTCTTCTGTTAAATACCTGGTATTATATAACAGAGTGACTTACACCTTTTTCTTCTGTTAAATACCTGGTATTATATAACAGAGTGACTTGCACCTTTTTCTTCTGTTAAATACCTGGTATTATATAACAGAGTGACTTACACCTTTTTCTTCTTTTAAATACCTAGTATCATAATCATGGGCCTCTCTCCTCTTCTCTGCCTTCCCTTACTGGTGAGGTGTGTTGTGCCTGGTGCAGGCCTTCGCCAGCACATTCCCTCCAGAGCAGCTCATTTCATTGTACAGATTGCATGCTGGGTATGTTAGTGTTTCTACAACCCACTGAAATGCCGACATGAATACCAGGATCTTTTATGTGCATATATTTGGTCTTCTGCATGTATATATACACAGAGGGAATTAGAGCACTGGTAGGTCTACACTTGGGCTGACCTGGGAGATCATGCAAATGCCCACCCTTCATTCACCAGACGCTGCCAATGAGATTTGAACCCCTGACTTGACTGACCACTTGGGTCCATCACATGGGAATACAGACAATGTCTCTCACTTTGACAAGCCATGATCTTCAGAATGGGCCATTTGTACCTCATACAATTTGGAGTTATATTTAGAAGTGAAGGATTTGGGGGAGGTAAGTTACAAGCAATTAGGCGACGTTTAGAAGTAAAAAGATTTGGGCCAGGTTATTAACAAACACACACATAAACATGGTTTAAACATGATCAAAATCATAAAAGACATGAAATTAGGTTCAAGAAAAGGAATACTGAGGTTTTCTATTGTCCTGAACTAAACAAAGTATTGTAACTTCAATTCTGAACACTAGATAATAACGGTGTCTTCCAATGCCACAAAGTGAACACCATGTCATGTTGTGATGCTGCACAGACGTACAAGACAGACCACTTTATAGAAAGCATGCCATTCCAGACTACTTTATAGAAAGCATGCCATTCCAGACCACTTTATAGAAAGCATGCCATTCCAGACCACTTTATAGAAAGCATGCCATTCCAGACCACTGTATAGAAAGCATGCCATTCCAGACCACTTTATAGAAAGCATGCCATTCCAGACCACTTTATAGAAAGCATGCCATTCCAGACCACTTTATAGAAAGCATGCCATTACAGACCACTTTATAGAAAGCATGCCATTCCAGACCACTTTATAGAAAGCATGCCATTCCAACTTCCATATCCATGAATTTCTCTATTTGTGAGAAAATAAAATATTTGAAATGTGAATATAAGCAGCACTACAAATATCCAGAATGTGTACACACATAAATTTAAGCACACATACCAGATGTGCCTACCTACAATTTTGGGGGTGCTCTTACAAACAACTGACTTCAAATATAAAAATTCAGACTTACTTCTAGAATTTATACAAAACAGGAATACCAAACCAATTCCTGAAGTCAGAATGCAGCTACCTAAACGGTGTTGGGTGTGTGTGTGTGTGTGTGTGCGTGTGTGTGCGTGTGTGTGTGTGTGGGGGGGGGTTCTAAAAAAACAGTTGTATATGCAACAGTTCCCTCCCTCCACAGGGAACTGGTTGTCAAGTCTTCATGGATCCCCCCATGGTTGCCAGACTAAGGGATAGACAGATAGACAGACAGATAGATAGATAGATAGATAGATATAGATAGATAGATAGATAGATATAGATAGATAGACATACAGACAGATAGATAGACAGATAGATAGATAGATAGATAGATAGATAGATAGATAGATAGATAGATAGATAGATAGATAGATAGATAGATAGATAGATAGATAGGACATACAACAATCTCACCATTGGTGAGCTTTGGAGCTCTAGCCAAGGAAAAAAAGCCCCCACCCCAAAGCCAAACAAATAGCCTCCCCCCCCCAAAAAAAAAAAAATCACACACACACATGTACAATAGGAGCTCAAAGTGAAATTGGGCTAGGTGGTTTAAGGGATGTAACTCTTCCATGGCACTTAATTCCTTCTCCATGATACAGTGCGATTCCACACAGTCGCAAGCTGAAATAACGGAGACACCATGACTGAATGCAGCATTGACAGCAAATTTGATACAGTCAGTCAGATTATTCACATCAGAAAAAAAAAAGCGACAATACCTATCTGACAGATCAATCTTCAATAACAGCATCATTAGAATATGACATAAAAAATAAAGTGACAATATCATTGACTAGACAGATCAATCTTCAGCATCAGCATAAAAAACAGCAGGATTGTTTAGAGTTCTTTTGAGAAGTACACCTCCAAGCAAACACTGGGATACACCAGAGAAAGCTGAAAGACACGGCGCTGACAGCACTTCACTCACTGAAAGCTACAGGTACATACTACTATCTGGACTTTATCTAGCTTACCTGGGTTGACAGGTGATGGATGACAACAATGTAACAACAAAGCTTACTTACCTGGGTTGACAGGTGATGGACGACAGCGATGTAACAACAAAGCTTACTTACCTGGGTTGACAGGTGATGGACGACAGCGATGTAACAACAAAGCTTACCTGGGTTGACAGGTGATGGACAACAGCGATGTAACAACAAAGCTTACCTGGGTTGACAGGTGATGGACGACAGCGATGTAACAACAAAGCTTACTTACCTGGGTTGACAGGTGATGGACAACAGCGATGTAACAAAGCTTACTTACCTGGGTTGACAGGTGATGGATGACAACAATGTAACAAAAAAGCTTACTTACCTGGGTTGACAGGTGATGGACAACAGCGATGTAACAACAAAGCTTACTTACCTGGGTTGACAGGTGATGGATGACGGCGATGCAGAGTCCCACATCCACAGAGCTGCAGCGAAGAGGGATGGCCAGCACATCGCCCACAAACACTTCAAACCCTCGAGACTGCACAATGCCCGCCAGGTTCACGCTGCGATCTGACCCAATCTGCAGACACAGGGCAGGCCACACCTCATGCTGCATCACCGGCAGTAATTAGCCTGCATGACAAGCGTCACTATGTCAGGGTCCATACTAAACTAAACTATAACTAGAGTTGAAGTTAAAAAAAACAACCCAAACAATCATTTTAGTGCCATCTTCCAAAAAGCAAATATAGGCACAGGATTGAATGCGTGTGTTAGTATAGGACACTGCAATTGAAGTTATCACCTCTCCTGTCTATTCACTCAGGGTTCGCGCTAGGATTTTTTTAAACCGGTACTGCGAGTTGCCATTTCAGAGACATCTTGACCAACTCCCCCAAAATCGGTCCCCAGAAAATAAAATCCGGTACGTACTGTGAACAAAACGAAACTAATCAGTGAGGGGGTGGGGGAGGGGGGGATTGTTGGGCAGCAAAACTAAATCTAAATTGAACGTTAATCTCTCAGACTTTGACTGCCGTGCTGCTTGCTGCCACTCGCTTCTTGGGCATGAAGCCACGAAGGAAATAGGATTTTTTTCTAGCGCCTGTGCCACTGTCCGTGTCAGTCTGTTGTTTTGCATGGCATCATTCGTGTGACTTATATTCTTCTTTCTTGTTTCTATGCTTAGCGCTCATCTAGATCTTTGTTCATTTTAAATTTGGTTTTCGACTCTTCTCTCTGAAAGCAACGCGCAAATTCATAGTCATAGACCCTCGCTTTTCGCTTTTCGTAAGAGCAGGCCGTTGTGTGCCGGTGGGAACGGATTACATTTACAAAACTGCATACACACGGGGACTGGATGTGAAAAAGCACAGGAGTGCTTATTCCATTATCCTCGATATAAAAGATTAAAAGAATACAGAATAAATAAATCTAGGCTCCATTTACTCAATGTGAATGGAAGTCGCTGTCATGCCGAGAAGAGCGCGAAGCTCTATTCTTTCACAGTAAAGCTTGCTGTTCTGCGTGCTAGGCTAATGAGGCTGGCGCTAAAGATGTTCGTCGGAAGGGGTGGAAAGGGGTAGGTGCGTAAGCACAGTACAGGCCCATGACAGACTGTCAGAAAACGTCTTTTCAGACTTTTTTTTTTGAGACGGAAATCTAATCGGTCACAGGCAAACAGAACCGGTACCGCGTACCGGCTGCTTCGAAAATTTTCGGTATTCCCTGTTTACAATCGGTAAAATACCGACAATTACCGGTTATCGCGAACCCTGTTCACTGTATCTTGGTTTTCAAGGTGTACAGAACTTCAGAGAGGTCAATGTGGTATTTTATCTGGGGACTTTTCCCAACACTACCCTCTGCCAAGTTCAAGCTCTCTTCTGAAGACAAGAGTAAACCGGCCTCATGAAGATTCAAAACATCTTCCCCTCCTACCTGCCAGTCACTGTTAGGGCACACTGCTGAAAAACAATCCCTCAACACAAGGACAATATCTGTCCATCATTGAAGAACAATCCCTCAACACAAGGACAATATCTGTCCATCATTGAAGAACAATCCCTCAACACAAGGACAATATCTGTCCCATCATTGAAGAACAATCCCTCAACACAAGGACAATATCTGTCCATCATTGAAGAACAATCCCTCAACACAAGGACAATATCTGTCCATCATTGAAGAACAATCCCTCAACACAAGGACAATATCTGTCCATCATTGAAGAACAATCCCTCAACACAAGGACAATATCTGTCCCATCATTGAAGAACAATCCCTCAACACAAGGACAATATCTGTCCCATCATTGAAGAACAATCCCTCAACACAAGGACAATATCTATCCATCATTGAAGAACAATCCCTCAACACAAGGACAATATCTGTCCCATCATTGAAGAACAATCCCTCAACACAAGGACAATATCTATCCATCATTGAAGAACAATCCCTCAACACAAGGACAATATCTGTCCCATCATTGAAGAACAATCCCTCAACACAAGGACAATATCTATCCATCACTATCAGGGCACACTGCTGAAGAATACACTACACAGGTCAGGAACCTGTGCCTCTTTACTTTCTATTAAAAAATATAAAGGTTTTTTTCCACAGAGCAACCTGGCATAATTAACTGAAAATATATATAACCACATTTTTGCCATCAATATCTTTAATGAAATAGCCATATAAAAATATAAATTAATCACAATCTTGATATTGTATACACACTTGTCAACATACCAAAATTAAATAATTTACAACAGTCATTATGTAAAGTACGTATTTGAAGTTAGAATGTTGAATACAATTAGACTATTCTGTTCAATGAAGATAAATCAATTTAATGTTCATGTCCAATCAACAAACCAACATTTTTCTTACAATGAATCAACACAAACAAAAACACCTGACGGGCACCATACCCGGCACACCTGAGACATGTAACTTTAGGCATCATACTTGGCACACCTGAGACATGTAACTTTAAGAATTATACCTGGTACACCTGAGACATGTAACTTTAGGCACCATACCTGGCACACCTGAGACATGTAACTTTAGGCACCATACCTGGCACACCTGAGACATGTAACTTAGGCACCATACCTGGCACTCCTGAGACATGTAACTTAGGCACCATACCTGGCACTCCTGAGACATGTAACTTTAGGTATCATACCTGGCACACCTGAGACATGTAACTTTAGGCACCATACCTGGCACAACTGCGGGTTGACACCAAAGTACTTTCCATTTCCACAGCCCACATCAACCAGAATGGAGCCCGGCTCTTGTTCCCTCAGAAACTGAGCTATCTGAGGCCATGGCTTGTGTCGCGTGTCGCTGAAGTGGTCCGCAATTTCCTCGTACACCTGCACATCGAACGCAGCCACCACAGTCACCATCACCTTGTAGGTTTCTACCATTCTTTTCAAAATAAAACGAGTCTACCTCCATCAGAACTACAGCATGTTCTTCACCTTTCTGACTTCAGCTGAGTCAGGACTAATCTTTCCATGACATTCTGTACAGACAGCGTTCTGGGTTTGGAATTGAAAATTTTAAACACTAAGAGATATTTTCCCCATTTTAACAAGTAAACAAACATGATAATTTATCCTTGAGGATGGAATCAGTTTTCTGCTAAAAACACACATCAAGAATGTAACCTCCTGACTGAGTGGTGATGTACAGCCTACCTGACAACTGATCTCCCTCAATGCTGTGTTGATGTGCAACAGACATCAATACACTATGCTCTATTGTATTTGTCACCAACATAACTGCAAGGCATGTAAGCAGCAAAACAGTTATAACACAAAACGCCTTCATGCCCCTTACATTTGTGTTTTCTCAGTAATACTTCTAGCATGTGCTTGGATCCTTGCAGCTGATGCAGTAAGTAAACAGCACAGCAGTCAGACAGCAGATATAAACAGTACAGCAGTCAGACAGCAGATATAAACAGCACAGCAGTCAGACAGCAGATATAAACAGCACAGCAGTCAAACAGCAGATATAAACAGTACAGCAGTCAGACAGCACATATAAACAGCACAGCAGTCAGACAGCAGATATAAACAGCACAGCAGTCAGACAGCAGATATAAACAGTACAGCAGTCAGACAGCAGATATAAACAGCACAGCAGTCAGACAGCAGATATAAACAGCACAGCAGTCAGACAGCAGATATAAACAGCACAGCAGTCAGACAGCAGATATAAACAGCACAGCAGTCAGACAGCAGATATGAACAGTACAGGAGATATAAACAGCACAGCAGTCAGACAGCAGATATAAACAGTACAGCAGACAGCAGATATAAACAGTACAGCAGTCAGACAGCAGATATAAACAGCACAGCAGTCAGACAGCAGATATAAACAGTACAGCAGACATAAACAGCACAGCAGATATAAACAGCACAGCAGTCAGATAGCAGATATAAACAGCACAGCAGATATAAACAGCACAGCAGTCAGACAGCAGATATAAACAGCACAGCAGTCAGACAGCAGATATAAACAGCACAGCAGATATAAACAGCACAGCAGTCAGACAGCAGATATATACAGTACAGCAGTCAGACAGCAGATATAAACAGCACAGCAGATATAAACAGCACAGCAGTCATACAGCAGATATAAACAGCACAGCAGATATAAACAGCACAGCAGTCAGACAGCAGATATAAACAGCACAGCAGTCAGACAGCAGATATAAACAGCACAGCAGATATTAACAGCACGGCAGTCAGACAGCAGATATAAACAGCACAGCAGATATAAACAGCACAGCAGTCAGACAGCAGATATTAACAGCACAGCAGATATAAACAGCACAGCAGTCAGACAGCAGATATAAACAGCACAGCAGATATAAACAGCACAGCAGTCAGACAGCAGATATAAACAGCACAGCAGATATAAACAGCACAGCAGTCAGACAGCAGATATAAACAGTACAGCAGACAGCAGATATAAACAGCACAGCAGTCAGACAGCAGATATAAACAGCACAGCAGTCAGACAGCAGACATAAACAGCACAGCAGTCATAAACAGCACATATAAACAGCACAGCAGTCAGACAGCAGATATGAACAGCACAGCACACAGCAGTAAACAGTTCAACAATTCAAATGCAGCATACCTCAAACGGTCATGTTGACAGATCTGTCCAGTATGATGTCAAACGACCTGATGTACTATGCTGATTTTGTTATAAATGCTGATTTTTTTCAAGTGACCTGTCAACTGATCTAATGTATGTGCTGATTTTGTCAACTGACGTGATGTATGTTGATTTTGTCAACTGACCTGATGTACATTGATTTTGTCAACTGACCTGATGTATAATATGTTGATTTTGTCAACTGACCTGATGTACATTGATTTTGTCAACTGACCTGATGTATAACATATTGATTTTGTCAACTGACCTGATGTTTAATATATTGATTATGTCAACTGACCTTATGTATATTGATTTTATCAACTGACCTGGTGTATAATATATTGTTTACTGACCTGATGTATAATATATTGATTCTGTCCACTGACCTGATGTATATATTGATTTTGTCCACTGACCTGATGTATAATATATTGATTCTGTCAACCGACCTGATGTATAAGATATTATTTTTTCAACTGACCTGATGTATAATATTTTGATTTTTTCAACTGACATGATGTATAATATATTGATTTTGTCAACTGACATGATGTATAATATATTGATTTTGTCCACTGACCTGATGTATAATATTTTGTCCACTGACCTGATGTATATATTTTGTAACGACATGATGTATAATATTGATTTTGTCAACTGACCTGATGTATATTATATTGTCAACTGACCTGAAGTATAATATATTGATTTTGTCAACTGGCCTGATGTATATTGATTTTGTCAACTGGCCTGGTGTACATTGATTTTGTCAACTGACATGATGTACAATATATTGATTTTGTCAACTGACATGATGTATAATATATTGATTTTGTCAACTGACCTGATGTATATTGATTTTGTCAACTGACCTGATGTATGATATATTGATTTTGTCAACTGACCTGATGTATATTGATTTTGTCAACTGACCTGATGTATAATATTTTGTCAACTGACTTGGTGTATAATATATTGATTTTTCAACTGACTTGATGTATATTGATTTTGTCAACTGACCTTATGTATAATATTTTGTTGACTGACCTGATGTATATTGATTTTGTCAACTGACCTGGTGTATAATATATAATTGATTTTTCAACTGACCTGATGTATATTGATTTTGTCAACTGACCCGATGTATATTGATTTTGTCAACTGACCTGATGTACATGCTGCTTCTCAAGGGCAACCGCTTCCTCTTCTGTCTGGGGCAAGCAGCTTGCAAGGCTGTGACAGGGACCACAATGAACAGTGAACAGTGTTTACTCTTTCATTCATGTATAATACACTTCACAACACAGCCAACATCTGGGCTGTCCATTACCAAACTTTATCTACTGTTGATCATTTCAAAAAGTAAAGATGGAAAAAAATCAGATAAATTGTAAAATACCAATGACAATTTCAAAACCCAGAGATCCACAAATTAGCCACAAAAGGTCAAGCTGTTTTGAATTAAAAGGCTATAACTCATGTAAAGACCAAAAGGTCAGTTTCAAAAGACTGGTTACTTGCTAGTTTCTTCCTTTTAATGTGATGTTTGCCTCGGGTTCCTTTCAAGAAATAAATTACTTGAAAATATAAACAACATTATCTTTGGCCCGAGCCAAAAGCTGTCAGTTACTGATGTCAGCTTGATCCTCACATGCTTGCACTCCTAAAAGTAACAAACAAAAGACTTGTTCATGCACTATAAAGCAAATCCCTTAAAAGCACATGACATTTTTGACCATGTGATAATAGAGCATTCAAAAACATCAGCTGGAAAATACTGATATTGCTCACTATGTAATAAAGCATTCAACTACCTCAAGTTGTGTTCCCATTGAAAACAAAGACTGATTACAGAGCTTACCTGTCTTTCTCCTTTGGCACAATTCCTGCAAAAAAGGAAATAAACTTTTGTACTGATACAGAGATAACACAAGATCAAAAGAACTTGCAAAGACAATACTGCAAAGCACTGTCCAAGGAGGAAGAAAAAGAGGCAGATCAAGGAAGAGATGGGAGGACAACATCAGCGAATGGACAGGCCTAGAACTCAACAAAACCCTGAGAAAGGCAGAACAGACAGAGGAGTGGAGGGAACTGTTTGTTAAGTCTTCAGGGGTGCCTCCAAGGTCGCCAGTCTACAGGATAGACAGACTGATTCAGTGACACAAATACTGCCTGAGCAAGACATTTCATTTCTTTCTTTTTCATCGAGTGATCTTCTGTGTATGGCTGTGATAAACTGCTCTTTAATTCTCTAATCCTATGCATACAGCTGTGAGAAACACACACATGCATAATCACACACATGTTAAACCCTGTTCCACTTTTTGCAAGAGTAGGCCATTGTGTGCTGGTGGGAACAGATGACAATATTTACAAAACTGCATTCACATGGGGACTGGACAAAAAAAAGCACATGAGTGCTTATCCCATCATCCTCGATATAAAAAAATAATATAAAAAAATTAAATAAATAAAAAATAAACACACACGCACGCACGCACGCACACACACACACTCTAAACCAAACAAGCTTTCATTCATGAAAAACATAAACCACTCCCCATCCCTTTCTCTCCCACGATAACAACCAAACTTACCGGCAGTTGGGGACAACTTTCTGAAGGTGAAGGACACTCTGGTGCCTCTGGCTGCCAGAGTAATGCCCCCTGATGGAGCGGGCACAATGTCGGATTTGCGGGGCGTGATGCCGTGTGACCACACGTTTCGCGACTCCCCTGTCATCACCAGCAGGCTGCGAGGGGGAACCAGCACTGACAGGTGTCGTCCATCGGGGTGTCTGAAGTCCATGATCACCTGCCCACCAGGTTTTACTATTTGACAAACATGTGTTATACATACACACACACACCCACACACAGAGCACCCCCCCCCCCCCCCCTTCCCAAAATACACATGTGTGTGTATGAGTAACACAGAAACCAAAACAGAACCAAGCGCTCAATGTCACTTAAATCACAATCCAACCCTTTCTTTCTGTGATTAGTTCTGAAACTTTGGATTTGTAGAGCAAAAAAGAAACAAGACTATGTGAAAGATATTTATTATATGTAAAAAAAAAAAGAAAAAAAAAGAAAAAAGAAAAAAAAAGAACTCCCCAAGAAAAAACCCTAGACAAAATAAAAAATTACTTCAACAAGTGATGGTTCTGTAAAAATCATTAGGTTTTACTTCAGAAAAACTTTTCCCTGGTATACCAGTCTCGTGTTCCAGGCAAGAGTTTATATATTAAAAAAAAGAATAAAAAGGGCTTTTTTGTTTATTTGTTTTCTTTGTTGCCAAAAAAAAAAGTAGAACAAACTTACCTGTGATCCACAACTGACAGACATGATTCCATCCTCAAAGGCAGAAGGTGTGTCCACATGGGGCGGGATACCTGGAAATAGACACCTGACACGTCACTTGATTAACAAGTTGTCTTTTACCTGACAGACCCTGTATCAGTCACCCTGTTACCTGACAGACCCTATATCAGTCACCCCGTTACCTGACAGATCCTGTATCAGTCACCCTGTTACCTGACATGACAGATCCTGTATCAGTCACCCTGTTACCTGACAGATCCTGTATCAGTCACCCCGTTACCTGACAGATCCTGTATCAGTCACCCCGTTACCTGACATGACAGATCCTGTATCAGTCACCCTGTTACCTGACATGACAGATCCTGTATCAGTCACCCTGTTACCTGACAGATCCTGTATCAGTCACCCTGTTACCTGACATGACAGATCCTGTATCAGTCACCCTGTTACCTGACATGACAGATCCTGTATCAGTTACCCTGTTACCTGACATGACAGACCCTGCATCAGTCACCCTGTTACCTGACATGACAGATCCTGTATCAGTCACCCTGTTACCTGACATGACAGACCCTGCATCAGTCACCCTGTTACCTGACATGACAGATCCTGTATCAGTCACCCTGTTACCTGACATGACAGATCCTGTATCAGTTACCCTGATACCTGACATGACAGACCCTGTATTAGTTACCCTGTTACCTGACAGATCCTGTATTAGTCAGCCTGTTACCTGACAGATCCTGTATCAGTCACCCTTTTACCTGACAGATCCTGTATCAGTCACCCCGTTACCTGACAGATCACACACACACACACACACAAACACATATATATGCATGTACGCACACATACACACAGTGTATTGCATGCATATACACATATATGTATAATACATAGGCATGCATGCACACACACATATAAACACGCCGAGCAACTGGAATATATCTGATATCATAGATAAAATATGATACATATTATATATATAAAACAATGTTACAACCAAAACAACAAAAAAGAAAAAATCCACCCAATAAACAGTAACGCCCCCCCCTCCTCCTGAACAGAAACACACAGAGTTTGAATGCAGTGACAGAGCCATGAAAAGAAAAGGAATGTTGCAGACACCTTGTCCAGGCAGGTATCTGTTGACGGTCAGCTGGTCAGGGAGGTGGCTGACCACCTGCATGTCCACTGCCTGCTGCAGCAGCTGCCGGCACTGCTGGGGGATGCCCTCTGCAAGGGGGTCAGTGGGGTCCACATTGTTGATGCCATACTTGAACTCATACCCAAAGTGCTTGACTTGTCGGTGTTTCAAACTGCCTCCTATTTAGAAAACACAACCAAGCTTTTTGTAAGTCGACACAATAATGGCTCACAAATGAACTGATTTTCATATCATTCTAGATTTCAATTAAAAAAAAATCCCTCATAGACAGTATACTATGGAAATACAATGTCATAACAGTGGCCTCCTCACCTCCCCTACCTTGTAGTCTAGTAGACTGTTGGGGCAGGTGAGGTGACAGTGATATTAACTTTAAGATTAATTTATCTCCAAAATGAAAGAGAATACTTTTGTTTGTTTGCTTGCTTTTTAAATGCATCACAACTTAATAAGCATGTATACTGTATACACATGTATACTGAGCCAAAAGGCAATGGGGCTCAGAAGTGGAAAATGTATGCTACAAGATAGGAAACATCACACATGACAGAGACCATAGGTCTAGGCAATCTGCAAGACCATCTGGTTCATTACATACCTAAAAACACAAAGTGGGAATTTCATTCACTCTAGTTTACCCCATCAACCCTACTCTTTCCTCCCCTTCATTAAAAAAAAGAAAAGTTTTTACTCTTTGAATCATCTCCTTTCCTCCACCTTCTCTCTTGCAAACACACACACACACACACACACACACACACACACACACACACACACACACACACACACACAGCACACCACACACACACACACACACACACACACACACACACACACACACACACATGCACACGCACACTCACACCACACAACACACAATCAGCCATACCAACTGCAATGCTGAACACACACAAATGAAACAAAAAACTTGTATAAAATATAAAACCAACGATCATGAAATGAAAAACAGACATTGAGAAAACCATAACAATCTGTGAAAACTGTACCAGTGTTGGATGGTCCCTGTTCCTCAAAGTTGACACAATCCAGTAGTTGTCCCTCTGTTTCTTGGGAGATGAAGTCTTCCAACAGCAGCAGTCCTGGAGGAAGTTCCATGGAAGGGCATACACTGGAAGGAGCTGTAAAAATGTACATCAAGTATTTTTTATATATATATATATATATATATATATATATATATATATATATATATATATATTTTTTTTTTTTTTTATTTTTTTTTATATGAACACATAGTGATAATCACAAGAATGAACACAGCAACCAGCTCACCACCTAGTCATACTATGTTACTAATTATGTTCATAGGATTTTTTTATGTGATTTAAAAAGCACTTTCCAGCATTAATCATTCTCAAATTTTTTTTCTCCTTTTTTTGTTTTGTTTTTGTTATCATAATAATTCCAACATTCTTTCTAAGTTTCTTCCATTGTTAAAGCCCCTCTCTTTCCTTTCCCTCAAACCCTCCTAAATTTCTATTAAAAATTTTCTTATTTCAATGCACTACGACAGTACGATGAATGTAAACAGAACCTCTTAACATTCACATGGAATGTAACGTTACAAATCACAACCATCAGAAGAAGAGGCAGATATTAAAATATATTTATAACAATATACTTGACTTAATCTAATGAAGTCACTGATACCATTAAACAAGAGCAGCACCACCCATAATTTTTTCTTTATCTGTAGACTGCATGTGTATAATTTCACTATTGTATATATGTTTCCCTATCAGAGTGGCTTTTTTTTTTATAGACTTTTTTCAGAGACAACTCTCTTGATGCTGTGGGTTCTTGTCGGTGGTTTACAGGTAACGCATCTGCCTAGAAAGCAAAAAGTCTGGGTTGAAAGTGTGCAGTGATTCGAATCTTGTTTGGGCCTGAAACTTTTCCCCCATCCATTAGACCATATGTGGTGGTCTGGGTGCTAGTCTTTCGGATGAGATGATAAACCCATATGGGTGGCCTGCAATTGTGGCAATGCACTCTCCCCAGGGAGAGCAGCCCAAATTTCAGTTTTCACAAGAGAAATCTGCTGTGATATAAAGTGGTATAAAATTTGATAAAATAAAAAATAAAATGCACTAAGTTGACTAACGCATGTTACTTTGTTAGACACAAGACCTCAGTTTATCGTCTCATCCAAAAGACAAGCACCCAGACCATCACTCTAGGTTAAGTGGATGGGGAAAAGTTCTGAGCAAACGGGGATGGAACTACCACACACTTTGAACCCGGACTTCTCACTTTCTTTTTTCATTGTTTCAAGGCAGGTGCGTTACCTCTAGACCCCTGGTCCACAGAAATAGACACAAAAGAAAATTCATGCATACCCCCACCTCACTCTCCCTCCCCCCCCCTAACAGGTGTTGTAGTATAAACATCAAGAATAAAATTTGAACAAAACAGTGAAGCTCAGTTAAAAGATCTTGGATACAGTGTGATGATTTTCTATTTCATACAATATTTCGTAATTTGTAATAATTAAATGTTTTGAAGACTCAACACTCACCACTAGCCACAAAAAACAGATAGAGAGTGACATTCTGGGAGGGGTCTTTGCCCTCCCTCAGCAGGTGACCAGTCAGCTGGTGTTTGGCTTGGCAGCATTCTCAGTGGTGGCATAGCAGACAAAACAAAAGGGCTTCCTTGGGATCATGATGATGTCCTTCACCTCTCCATACAACTGGAAGAGACTGTGCAAGTCGTCCTGGCCCACTCCATTGTCCAATCCTCCATTCTGCACACACACTATCTGAAAAGCCAGAAAAAAAGTTAAATTATAAACACCACACCAGACTTCAACCTAGAAAAGAGTAAGTACTATCATAAAATTTTCATGTAGACACTACACAATTATTCACTGGTCAAAAACTATGTAGCATTACGCAGGGTTCGCAATAACTGGTAATTGTCGGTATTTTACTGATTGTAAACAGGGAATACCAAAAATATTTGAAACAGCCGTACCGCGTACCGATTCTGTTTGCTTGTGACCGATTAGATTTCGGTCTCCAAAAAAAAAGGTCTGAAGTGACATTTTCTGAAAGGTCTGCTGAGGTGACTGTCATGCGCCTGTGCTTACACACCTACCCCTTCCTATGAACTCTTATCTTTGGCGCCAACCTTATTTACGACATTAGCACGCAGAACAGCAAGCTTTACTGTGATTGTGAAAGAATAAAGCTTCACGCTCTTCTCGGCATGACAGTGACTTCCATTCACAATGAGTAAATGGGGCCTAGATTGATTTATTCTTTTATATCGAGGATAAAGGAATAAGCACTCCTGTGCTTTTTACATCCAGTCCCCATGTGTATGCAGTTTTGTAAATGTCGTCTGTTCCTACGGGCACACGATGGCTTACTCTTACAAAAAGTGAGAGTCTATGAATATGAATTTGTGCGTTGCTTTGAGAGAGAAGAGTTGAAAACTAAATCTTAATTGAACGAAAGATCTAGATGAGCGCTAAGCATAGAAACAAGAAAGAAGAATGGGCTTGGCACAAGTTAAGTCACACGAATGATGTCATGCAAAACAACAGAGTTTTACAGACTGACTGACACAGACAGTGACACAGGAGCTAGAAAAAAAATCCTATTTCCTGCGTGGCTTCATGCCCAAGAAGCGAGTGGCAGCAGCATGGCAGTCAAAGACTCTGAGAGATTCGAGTTCAATTTAGATTTCGTTTTGCTGCCGAACAATCCCCCCCTCCCCCACCCCCTCACTGAATAGTTTCGTTTCATTCACAGTACATACTGGATTTTATTTTCTGGGGACCGATTTTGGGGGAGTTGGTCTAGGTATCTCTGAAATGGCAACTCGCAGTACTGGTTTTAAAAAAAATCCTAGTGTGAACCCTGATTACCACAGAAGAAGGGATGAATTTATCATCAGTTCTCCCCCCCCCCCCCCCCCACCCTCCCCTGTGGCTTAATTAAGTGTACATTATACAGTAGTTCACACACACACACACAGAGTCACACACACACACAAACACAGACACACTGTATACACTATTACAGTATTAGACTTGATCACTGACACACACACACACACACACACACACACACACACACACACACACACATTCAAACATGCATGCACCTATGGTGGACACACATGGGCTAGTGGTACTTCTAAGGGGCTACTCTGACGAGAGCAACAAACGAAACCACCGCCACACACCATAAGCGTAGTCATACAAATATAGCTCCATACCGTTGTTGGGTATTCACACACAATCACATTATGTTTTGTTGCCAGGTGATCCTTTATTTTCAATATTTTCTTGGTTAGTTTTTTATCCAACTTGTCAGCAACATCCCACATGGGTGCCGCCATGTTTAGTATATCCTCAATACATAAGAATATATTTCAACCTATGTAAATAAACAAGACAGGCATACTAATATACTTCAGATATATAGATTTTATGTTTCATTATATGTATAAGATATTTTAAAATGTAACAAAAGGAATTAATGAAATATATAACAAATCCATGTATTATGGAGTACACATGACGTCAGAAGCCGCTCGTCAAAATGGCGTCGAATTGCCTGAATGCAGAGGCGCTGAAAATGTGGGAAAAGACAGGAAAAGCCGATTTGTAAGTCATTTTAACTTTGCATATTCTGTGCTAAGTAGTACATATTAGTAATGTTTCAAAAGGATGATTCAAAATATGAATTGTGTTTGAAACTCTCTTTGTTGACAGAATGTTTTCACTGATCAGTAACCGCAAGGGTCCATGCTTTGGTTTAGAACTAGTTTTAGCGTATCGTGTAGATTTTTCCCAGTTTGTCAGTGTTAGGCCTAATCATTATACTTTGGTTATGGCTTCTAAAAGAATGGACACAGAATAGCCTATTGTGATCTGAATCAAGTATCAGTTACCACCTGCATAGCATGATATGATAGTAAATGTTTCAATGTCTAACATCACAAAAGACGGAAAGCGTGCTCAAATTTACTGTTTTTCCTTCACTTGATACTCAAGTTGCTCGATCAGTCAGTCAGTGATATGTGTAGTCTTTGAATCTTTCATCAGTTTTCTCGGAGAACAAAAGATCTAGAAATATGAAAGGTTCCGTAAAGTTTGTTTCATATTTGGACATAGTTTTCCAAATTAATACTCATACTGATTTAGAATGCATGCCGTAGGCCTAGCCCAAGTCATGTGTTGCAGTACTTATAATTTATAATAATAGTAGTAATGATAATATTAATAATAATATAATAATAATAATAACAATAATAATATAATAATAATAATAGTTCAGTTAAAGTCTGTCCCGAGCCTTAGGCTCATCAGGCTGGTGGTTATCCCGATTTCTGTGGCGTTGAGCGACTGAGAGTCATAGGCCGTGTTTATAGAGAAAGCGGGTAGGCGGGTTGCTTCGAGATGGTTACTCGCGCAAGAAAACTCGCACCTTATTACTCGCGCGGTTGGTGTTCATAGCAATGCGAGAAAAGGAAAGAAAAGCCAAGAAAAGTACACAGCCAACACAAAGTCCGGCGCGGCACACGCGGAACAAGAACTAAAAGTTGGTTCTGGTAATTTCCCGCGGCGGTCGGCAAATTTGCTGCCTCGAGAGACAAGTGTTGTCTACGTACACTTATAAAGCATATGGAATAACATCCTCGCGCGAGTTCTCTCGGGTTGAATCGCGCGTGCGATTTCCCGAAACCCGCCGTCTCAATAAACGCTAGTATAGGCTCCCCCCTGGATAGGACGCCAGTCTATCGCAGGGTTAACCCCCAACACAAGGTTGGTACCCCTTTTACACCTGGGTGGGATGAGAAAATAGCCATAAAGTGCCTTTTCCAAGGGCACAACGCCATAGCTGAAAGCTGGGATCGAACCCACAACCTTCAGATTACGAGTCCAACGCCCTGACCACTAGACTACAGCGGCGGCTAATAATAATAATAACTATAATATTAATAGTGTATGGAATTTCTGTAGCGCTGAATCTTGTAAAGCAACAATCAAAGTTTTTATTTGAATATTTCAAGTCATTTGATTTAGTGATTTACTCATAAAGATGAAAAGATCAAATTAAGTATAGTTTTACACATGATGCACCACACACACACACACACACACACACACACACACACACACACACACACACACACAGACACACACACAGAGTGATACACTATTATTATTAACACACTCACACAGTGACACACACACCACACAGTGACACACACACACACACACACACACACACACACACACACACACACACACACACACACACACACACACACGTGAATACAGCATGCATGTGCACAGCATGCTTAGGTAGGGGGATGGAGACAGGGTTGACTGTTTTAGTGTTGAAGAGTAGGATAGATTGAGGGAAGTCCAGTCCAGTCAAGTCAAGTCAAAATGTTATTTTCAGATGGTACATTGAGTAAGCATTGATTTGCTTTTTTTCATCAAGCCATCGGGAATAGATCGTGTGTAGGAAATAAATTATGGGGTGACTGTAGTAGTGTTGAAGAGTAGGATAGATTGAGGGAATAGATTTTATGAAGGAAATAAATTCTGTCCTGAATCTGGTTTTGAACTTGTATCAAATGTAAGCTATTGCAGTTTTGGTGAAGGGATAGAGGGCATTCATTCCAGGTTAACCTTATTCATACCAAGTAAACGGGGGAGATCAGCAACCCGTGCCCATGCAATTTTGAGTTTACTGACTTGAAAAGTGGGTGACTGAATAAAATACATCATAACATAAAAACTACTGGTTTGCTTGTGTTGAAATTGGGAATGTATGTAGCAGAGTGTATGTTACTGTTAGTTATCTTAAAACAAAAAAATAACAACCTAGCTCAAAAGCGAAATTTTCTCTGTAAAAACTATTTTAATCAGTGCATATTAAAAACAGAAACCAGTAACACAGTTGGCAAGACCCCCCTCCTTGGTTTTCTTAAACTTTGACCTGTTCCACTTGAGGTTGATCGTTGTGGATCAGCAGCCAAATCTTCAGTTTCTTCTTCCATTTAATTTTTGATTGAAGTTTCGCCTTCGTAACTTGGTACAATCTCATAAGAACTTTCTTCTGTAGGATTGTCGGACTCACTGTCTGAGTCCAAAAGAAGTTTGTAGTCGTGAAACTTAAAGAGGTAGTGCTTGTCGCTTCGCATCGTTTTTAGCTGGCCCTAGAACGTTTTATTGATGTTTGTGCACACTACAGTTAGTTTCCTTGCCAGTAGTGACCCATGTAGGGGTGTAAGAACGATAACTCTCATGGGAGAAGTGCCGAAATGAAAGTACCCATCTCGTTTGCGGTCCACTGTGACATAACGAAAACAAGACTTCTCATTTGCGGTAGGAAAGAATACTAATAATAGACCATAAATAATGAAAGAGCGATGGCCGACAGTGGTTTTTCATAAAGCAAGACAACTTTCAAGATCTGAGCCGTGGACTGATTTTCAGAATATAAATTGTTGATTAAAGGGGTGATGTAGGATTGAAACATGACCGTTTACGTTTGCCGCTTTAGATCGCAAGTGTTGTTTTTTTTTTGGGGGGGGGGGATATAGCCCTGTACCCATGTGGTTAGACTTAGAGCTTTGCAATTGCAAATTGATGGCTCAGATTTGAGCCACCACCAGTCGGGAAGGGGGGTGGGGGTGGAATTTTTTCCGAAACCTTTGATTGAAGGGTTCTTGCTGGACAGTGTTTTAACTTTTAATAATACATTAATAAAAAATATGCTTCAGCTTCAGAGTGCTGACCCCTGAACCCACCCCTTTCCTAATTCCATTATGGGATTTTGAAAGGTTGGCAGTTATGTATTTTAAGTGAGTTCATACTGCTGTACCATATTTCATTATTTATAAAATTTATAAACAATTTTGGGGACACTTAAATATTATAGTTAAAAAAAATAACAGTTACTATTATTTGCAGAGTTACTGTGAGGGCATAATTTTCTTACACTTGAAAGCATCCATAGTTTTAACCTGCTTTATCCAGAATTCTCATGGTTTATATATATTCTTGCTTTGTACTGACAAATTTGTGTGTATGTTTGTTTCAGTATCCGGCATTGCAAGTCACTGTCAGAGAATGATCCGTATGCTCCACAACGAAAGAACCTAAGCCGTGCTCTGTATGAACTCTGTGATTTGGTGCTGAAGGGCCAGCTGAAAGTGGAGACCGCTGCTGCCACCATCGCTGATGTTGCTGTAAGTTATATGGGTCATTCTCAGAAACATGTGAGGCATGATAGTGACCTACTTTACACATCTGCCATTTGGCTGAATTAAGTTTAAAATTGTGGTGAATGCTGTTTACTGGTTGTGTTTAATTTAAAAAAATAAAATTTAAATGTTTTTATGACCATTTGTGTTTTTGCTTTTAAATATTGTGAATTTATTTCACCAAATTGCTCATTCCAACATGGCGGATTTGTGACATTTTGGTGCATACTTTATTCAGATTGTTCTTCTGACTTGAAAGACTGCTAATTTAAAACACAACTTGTATTAAAGTAATGCCCAGATGTTGTTTCAAGTTCCCTAGAAGAAAAATTGTACTTTCTTTGTCATGGACATTAAATAGAGGGCAGATTAAAAGCTTGTTGCGGTTGTGACGTTGGTTTCCCAAAGTAGGCCCAATTTTAACAATTTACTCACAAAGAACTATATGTTATCATCAACACATTATAGCCACAAGGGATGAATTAAACTGTTAACAGTATAAAGAAAACATTGTTTTTGATCAGCTGGAGCTCCTATCCTCGTAAATTGCTTGAAACCCCAGATAACCAACATGGTTTCCCTTTTTTCATGTCACAACCAAACGATGTAAATCTGTTGCAAAATCCGGCACATTCTTTCACTGACCGAGATTTTCAGGTAGGTACTTCATCTTGACCTTAAATATCTCTGACACATACTTTTTCCTGCCAAAGGAGTATCGCGATGCTATAATTAGAGGTCCAGTCTTTGGTTTCTCCCAGCTTTTTCATGTCACAACCAAACACAGCATTTGATCAATAATAATATTGATTGATATATCACTTTAATTATATAAATCAATGTAGATAATGTTAACAGAATGCATTGTTTCTAATTTAAGATGGTGTTTTTTTTTCCCATTTGTGTTTAAATTGCTACACTTGGGTGATTTGTGGTTTTGGAGGGTGTGGTTTCCATGTCACAACCAAACGGTTTCCATGTTACAGCCGTAACAAAAAACATCTAACTCTAAAATGACAAATTAGTATAAATAATGTTAATAGAATGCATTGTTTCTAATTTAAGATGGTGGGTTTTTTTTTCAATTTGTGTTTAAATTGCTTCACTTCAGTGATTTGTGGGTTTTGAGGGGTGTGGTTTCCATGTCACAACCAAACAGTTTCCATGTCACAACCATAACAGATCACTCTAAAATGACAAATCAATGTAAATAATCATAATAATGCTAATAGAATGTATTGTTCCCAATTCAAGTAGGTTGTTTTTTGGATTTAATTTGTGTTTTCATTGCTACAATTTCAGGTTTTGTGCTTTTGAAGGGTGTGGTTTCCATGTCACAACCAAACGGTTTCCATGTCACAACCGAAACATATTACTTCTATAAGGCATTAATATTAAACAGCTTCCATTCTTATGCAAAGAAAACTGTTTAGTTTAATGGATATCATTCTGTGGTTTAAGTTCAGGATAATCTGGGGGATGCTTGCTGTGGTCATTTGTACAAAAACCAAACTTTAAATCTGGGTATACAAAATGTCTTAGGGTGTCATTACAAAAAAGCAAAAACATATGCTTTGTCGATGATTGTCATACTTCCAATTGATAGTGTTGTTTTATAGATAAAAACAAAAGCATTTGTAAGTGTTTTTTGTTTGATATTTTGTGTAAAAAGATGTTTTAATGCTACTTTTGGTTTCCATGTCACAACCGCAACACAGCTAAAAATAGAACCTTTATGCCTCAATTAAAAAAAAAACAATTAATGATTCATAATTTTTTCAACAGATTGCACTTTGCAACAGAGTACTCTAATATATGACAAGAAGGCAAAAACTTCCAAGGACATTTATTTTTCAAGGTCTATGTCACAAAAACCTCACATGTTTCTGAGAATAACCCATATATTAAGATGTTGAAAAAAGCCTGTAGGAAGCTTAAAGGTAAAATGTATAGATCTAGATGTATGTCATTTGAAACTTGGGGCTACACAAGAAATGTTTCACATTTTATCACAATGTTCTCAAAATCCTTCCAAGGCTTATGTTTTTTATATACATATGTATACCTTAGCATGGATGGAAATAGTTCCTCAATAATCTGGAATTCTAGAATGAAACTGTGAGGGAAAAAAAGTTGTCCAGAATGTTGATCTTGGTCTAGAGGTGGAAATTGCCAATCCTAAGAGGAAGGGGGGGGGGGGGAGGGGGGGGGGGGGGGGGGGGGGGCTCAATCCCATTGACAGCTGGACATATATTGAGCATGCTTCATTTTGACTGTCAAGATTTAAAACTTCACAAGACTTAAAAACAATGTTTTTAATTAATTATCATATTCATGTATTCATCACAGGCTTGTTCCATTGTCTGTTTTTGGTTTATTTGCCTATCATCACAGGCTTGTTCCAGCATCCTGGTTTTTGTTTTTTGTTTTGTTTTTGTTTCATTTGTTTAAATAGATCATCATAAGCTTTTTCCAACATCTGGGGTTGTTTTTTTTTGGGGGTGGGGGGGGGGGAGGGGTATGTGTGTGTGTTTCATTTGTTAAATCCGATCATAAGCTTTTTCCAGCAGTAGTTTGATCATCATACCCTATGTATTTGAATATTGTTTCAGGAGCAGGTGAAAAATCTTCCATCTGTGATGGCTGATGTTCTTGGAATCATGGGTAAGGCTGTGTTTTTTTCTGATTAAAAACTTAATTAGCCCTCCCCCCTTCTCCTGGCCTTTATCTTCTGATTTATGGACAAGGACTCTTTTCAGCATAAACAGTGTTCTCATCTTCTTGGGACTTTGTGCCATTTCTTTTTCTTATGAGTTGATATCCTGTTTTTGCAGGTCTCTTGTTTGGTATATATCTTTTTTTTTTACATTTCAAAAAAAAGAATTGGATACTTTAAACACTGTTTGCGTGTTGTAATTTTTTGTATGATTGTGTGCGTGTGTGTGTGTGTGTGTGTGTGTGTGTGTGTGTGTGTGTGTGTGTGTGTGTGTGTTGTACATATGTGCGTGTGTGTTATTTGTTTTGCTTAATTCACTGCTTTGAAATATAATAAAGCTTTTTGTAAGCCCTTGTCACAGGCTTTTTCCAGGTTTTTGTTTGTAGAATTTACCATTGGGGATGTATCCAGTTCTTAGTACACAAGGAGGGAAGGAGGGGAATGGAATTCAAACTTGATTCAATGAAAAATTCTGTTTCCTTTTATTTATTTTATTTTGCAAGAGTTTATAGATTGTTTACAGCCTCAAGATCTTTTATTGATAGCTCTTTTTACCCCCCCCCCCCTCCCCCCTGATCCTGGTGTAAGAAAAAGTCTAGGCTCAGCACCACAACTGGGATCAGTTGGGTGACAGGAAATAACGATTTTTTTTTTCACCTTTTTTATTTATAAAAGCTCTTTAGGACTGTATTTTATTTCCTATATGATTTGTGATTATTATAGTGATATCAGTGTTAAACATGTCAATATTTATAGTCTGAAATTTTCAAGCAAAGTCCTGGAAAAGTTCTTGAATTTTTGGGGGTATACATGCGGGAACTGTTTAATTATTTATTTATTTTTTTTTTATAAAAGAGAATTTGATTTCAGTGTATTATTTTAGTTGTAAACTCAACATCGAAGAATGTGATAGGCCACGCTGGTCTCCCAGCAACTTGCACAGTAGGTAAAGTTCATTTAGTAAACCTCAATCTTAAATGTGTTGCAGATGTGGAAACATCATGTACTGATGAGAAAGCCGTGAGAGAGAAGTTTGTGGCTCTGGTTGCAGCTGTTTCTGTGAGTATACAAACTGTCAGAAACTTGCTATTTTTGTGGGTTTGAAGTTGAATATTGCAGTATAGTCTTTTTCTATTTTTTTAATTATAGCATTTTTGTCATTAAAAAACCAGTTCAGTTCTGTGAAATGGACTCAAGAAGAGCTTTGTTGAGTCCTCCTTATTGGCACACCATTGCCACAGATAGAGAAAGGTGGTGGCCTGGTCAGATGAGTGCCCTCACTGCCACTGTTAAGGTAGAGTAGTTATTCAAGCAGGGAGGGGGATAGCCTAGTGGTGAAAACATGGAGTAGTCATTCAAGCAGGGAGGGGGATAGCCTAGTGGTGAAAACATGGAGTAGTCATTCAAGCAGGGAGGGGGATAGCCTAGTGGTGAAAACATGGAGTAGTCATTCAAGCAGGGAGGGGGATAGCCTAGTGGTGAAAACATGGAGTAGTCATTCAAGCAGGGAGGGGGATAGCCTAGTGGTGAAAACATGGAGCCTGTGATCTGAAGGGCAGGTTCAAGCCACCCCTGAGATGCTCGTGCAGGGGATGTGTCCCCTGGAGTTCACATCAGTACCAATGCCACTCCCCTAAAAGTCGTTTACACGAGACTATAAACAGAGGCTCTATATACATGTATACAAACATACCAAGATGTTTTGCGCACACATTATTCATCAAGTTCTCCTTTTGGTGGAGTAGGTTATTATAGGAACAGATGGCCCTAACAGCCTCCTATAAACATGCTGCTGACATGTTGAGACTTATCTCTGATGGCAGAATGTTACCACATTGATGGTGGGCAAACTTGTATGTCTTTCTATGTGAAGTTTCTCTAATGGTGAACCACAGAGTTGTAGATGAATAACAACAACAAAAAAATGAAGCCAGTATGTCAGTGATTTTTCTCTTTGTGAAAATTATCTGTTTATCTGGTGTGATGAATGCATATTCTGGGTGACCCCCAGGGTGTAAAACTGGGAACTCCCAACAGGAACATATTGTGGAAAAATAACGCTGGCTAAGAAAGACCAAGTATCCGCACAGAATAATGTGCTATACATGAAAGAGGTTGTGTGTGTGTTTGTGTGTGTGTGTACATGTGTGTGTGTGTCAAAGTCAAGTCAAAGTCAAAATTTTATTTCCAGATGATACATAAATTTGCTTTTCTTCAAGCCATGTATCTGTGGGTGTGTGGACATGTGTAAGTTTATTTCATGCAGAGTAGTGGGCCAGTTTTCTGTTTGTGGTGGTGAAGCAGAGATTGTGTGATTGTAGGGCCTGGTCACGGAGAGCCTTTTGAAGGAGAGGCTGGAACAAGACACCCTTGAAGTGGCCAACCTCGTGTCATCTCGACAGCAGTTTCAACAGAAATATGTCAAGACCAAGACTCGCCTTTAGTAAGTATAGACAGTTTTGTAGTTTTCCCCAAAGAGCAAGTTTGCAAAGTTAGCTGGTATTAAAATGTAGTAAAAGCAAAACAGCTGCAGATCTTGTTTTCTGGTTATCAATATTGTGAAAGAGAAAAAGATGAGAGGAGTTCAGAAAAGATTTTTTTCCTTTAAAAAAAAAAAAAAAATTGTGGGTAGAACTTTCTCTGATGCTGTCTAAAGATCCATTTGTCTTTGTGTCTGTCTTTCTATCTTTGTATATAGAGAAAAAGAGATTAAAAATTTGTTTTTTCCTCTGCTCTTTATAGATCTATTTGTCTCTTTGTCTCTCCATCTATGAATATAGATAGAGTTAGTTAAAGTTAAAGTCTGTTCCGAGCCTAAGGCTCATCAGGCCGGTGCCTATCCCGGTTTCTATGGCGTTAAACGACTGAGAGTCATAGACTCCCCCCTGGATAGGACGCCAGTCTATCGCAGGGTTAACCCCCAACACAAGGTTGGTACCCTTTTACACCTGGGTGGGGTGAGAAAATAGCCGTAAAGTGCCTTTTCCAAGGGCACAACGCCATAGCCGAAAGCTGGGATCGAACCCGCAACCTTTAGATTACGAGTCCAACGCCCTAACCACTAGACTACAGCGGCGGCGAATATAGATAGAAAGGAAGAGATTTGTTTTTCTCCGCTGCTATCTATAAATCTATTAGTCTAAGATTTGTTTTTCTTTGGTGCTATCTATTTATCTAAGTTCTTTTTATGTATAGAGAGAGGAAGAGATTTTGTTTTGTATTTTTTCTGATGCTATTTACAGGTCTGTTTGTCTTTCTATCTATGGAAAGAGAGCTGTTTTTTTTTTTTTTTTTTTTTTTGATGCTTTGTATTATGGATCTATTTGTCTTTCTATCTGTCTTGCTATGTATAGATCTATTCATCTTTCTATCTGTCTTGCTATGTATAGATCTATGTCTTTCTGTGTATAGAGGGCTTTGATGTAATGACTTTCTTTTCCCTTTTTTGTAAAGAGAAGATTGTGATGATAGATGCTGTGTTTGTGGTGTGTGTGTGTGTGTGTTGTGTGTGTGTGTGTGTGTGTGTGTGTGTGCCTCCCCCAACAGCTACAAGCAGCAGAAGTTCAACCTGCTGAGGGAGGAGAGTGAGGGCTACTCCAAGCTGCTGGTGGAGCTGAACCAGGACTTTGCCGACCACATGACTCCAGAGTCCGTGCTCCAGCACATCAAGTCTCTGATTGGTCAGTCACCCTTTCTTCTGGGTCTGCACACTGCACTTATCGCCCTTCTAATATTGGGCTGTCTAAGATCTGACATTGTTGTAGCTTTTGTTTGTTGGCTTTGGTGTGGGACATTTTAGTGGTTGACGAATTTAGCATTCAGAGGTTAGATTGGAAGACATTGAATTGCTGTGTGTTTTATAACCTGGAGATGATGTGCTCACTGAGGCATAGTGTTGGTCCCGTTCCTGGGACTGTGTACAGTTGTTCATCAAGGCATAGAGGATTAGAGGATTAACAGGACTGTGTACAGTTGTTCATCAAGGCATAGAGGATTAGAGGATTAACAGGACTGTGTACAGTTGTTCATCAAGGCATAGAGGATTAACAGGACTGTGTACAGTTGTTCATCAAGGCATAGAGGATTAACAGGACTGTGTACAGTTGTTCATCAAGACATAGAGGATTAGAGGATTAACAAGACTGTGTACAGTTGTTCATCAAGGCATAGAGGATTAACAGGACTGTGTACAGTTCATCAAGGCATAGAGGATTAACAGGACTGTGTACAGTTGTTCATCAAGACATAGAGGATTAGAGGATTAACAGGACTGTGTACAGTTGTTCATCAAGGCATAGAGGATTAACAGGACTGTGTACAGTTCATCAAGGCATAGAGGATTAGAGGATTAACAGGACTGTGTACAGTTGTTTGTCAAGTCATGGATGATTAATAGGACTGTGTAAAGTTGTTCATCAAGTCTCATATGATTGATAGGACTGTGTACAGTTGTTCATCAAATTATGGATAATTTATCATCTTTCACTGTTACATGGATGCTCTGAATGAGGATTGGAGACAGGGGCCCCCCTCCCCCTCCAACCCCCCCCCCCCCCTCTCCCAAAACCCCAAGAAACACAAGTCAGCTGAATATTGTATGGAAAGTGGTAGATTATAGAAAAGATAAATCTAAAGATATCCAGGTGGGGACACTGTTAAAAATGCTCTAGTAAAACTGTGTTGTGAAACTGTTTAAAGCTGTTTTAATGTCTTAGTTGACATCTTTCAGATAGCCTTCAGTAGCAACTTGATTCAAAGTAGAAAATATTGTTTGTATTTGTTCTCTTCTGTTTGATATGTTTTGATGTTGTAGTGAATTGTAATATTGAATGCTCAGGGTGCTTTGACCTGGATCCAAACCGTGTGATTGATGTGATGTTGGAATCCTTCGAGTGTCGACCTCATCTCCAAGATTTCTACCTCCCCCTGCTTCGTTCCTATGTGTCAGACCCTGTCACTCTCTGCCACACACTGGGCTTCAGGTTTCACTTCTATCTGGTGAGTTAGTTGCTTCTGCAGTCAGTGCCAGAGACTAGTTTCATTAACCTGTTTGCTGCTTACATGTTTTGATAGGGTCACCAAAACAGACAAAAAATCGCACACATGATTTTAATTTTCTTATATTTCCTCAAGTGCTATGGATAAGTGCATAAAATGGCCGTAGGGCAAAACATCTGAAGGCAACTGCTTGCAGTCATCTATCTCTAAATTTTTAAACATGGATGTTTCCAAAAATGTTTCGCAAGACCTCAAGGAAATAAATGGAGTGAGATGTCCCACCATTCCATTGATATGCTGCATACAAGTGAGAGAGAGTCGAGCTGTGGCAAATTTTCTATTTAAAAAAAAACAAAAAACAGTTGTAGTTTTCCAAGATGGACACACTTTTCAAATCTGAGTATGATAATTTTTACAACTTTTTGTGTTGAAAATACCTTGGCATGAGATAGGCGGTCAAGCTCAGATGTGGATGTAAGTGATGCTAGTAGACTGCACCTTTATGTCTGAAAGTGGTCTGAGTGAGTGAAGCACAGTGATGATGGGAGGTTGAGTTTGACCCAGAAGAAGTGGGGTAACTGATAGTCCCTGCTGATTATTTAGTTTGCACCTCACAACTGGCTGGTTGCTATTAGACTGTGTAACGCAGCACTAGCTCACAGCAAAAAGACTGCACTGTCAAAATCATCTACAAACTTGGTAGCGATCCTTGTTGCAAGCGGTTTTTTTTGTGTGTGTATTGTTTGGGTTTTGTTTTTTTTTAAGAATAAGAAAATCAACTATAGGTGGGAAATAATTTTTCTTGTTTCTTGTTTGTTTGGGTTTTTTTTTTTAATGGTATTGGAGTCCTTGCATGCATTCCAGAGTTTATGCATCATTTGTGCATGACTTCAGTTGAATCTGTGAGTTGAAGCAGAAGATAAAGAAAGGAGCAGTAATGCATAGGAAATGATATTTTCTGTATTCACTTCTGCACTTATGATTGTTTTGGCAGGTTTCTCAGCTGATGGGATGGGGGTGTATTGGCCAGAAGAAAAAGCAAACCAAAACAAGTGAACTGAGTAGCTGTGTCCTGCTTGCTGGTCATGGTGTACTTTGCTTGAAGGCATAGTTTTCCAACACCATTTTTGAAACAGGTAGCTGACACAATGGCCATGCCAGGTATAGTCCCTGAATTGGAAATCTGTACTGGAATATGTGAATAATTACAGCAACAACAACATGGCCATCAATGCAAGCCAACATTGCCACAGTCTCCTGACAAAGCATGCATGACAGGCAATTTTTCCATGAAAAATGAGTTGTTTTTTCTCATGAAGACAAGGAACAAAATGCTTTGGTAATGAAGTCCATTTCTCCATGTCCTATTCCAGCCACAGGAGACAGAGACCCCAGCTTCATTATTCCAAGTAGCAGCACTCCTCCTGAAAAATGGACTGCTGGACTTGGATACACTGTATCCTCATGTGAGTAGTGCTGCTATTTGTTTCTTTGAAGGGGGGGGGGGGGGTAACTTTGGCTGTTTTCTTGGCAGTTTGCTTGAACAAAGGAGAGTGCCACACTTTTCTTTACTCCTTGTTTGACAGTAGGGAAGAGCAATGGAGGTGTGGGTTTTTTTTTTTGGGGGGGGGATGTTAACAGCTATAATTATCAGTGATTCAAATGTTTTAATTAAAACAATGATTAGAAAAGAAAAAATGCTTTTCTTTAAGTTTCATTGTTCAGTTGCTTGAGGCATTCAAACCCAAAAGATCGATTGCTAGTTTTTTCAGTAGCTTTCTGCATATGAAATAGTTGTCTTTCAGTTTTGTGACAGACATTCCTTTACAAAGCTGCAAGCTGCATGGAGGAGACAGGTTGAACTTTAAATTTTTTATATTTTTTTAATATAAAATTGGGATTTTGTTTGTTGAATATCAGTTCACAGTTATCCCTTTGTAAATCTACCCTAGTGATGGGTAAAAACAGTTGCATACACAACATCTCACCAGTGGTGAACCTCAGAGCTTTAGCCAAGGAATGTGAAAAAGAAGTCCCTGATAAACAGCCATAATAAAATCATTTGTATATTAAAAGTCAAGTATCAAAGGAATTATATAAGGATATAAGCATTCTGGAAAGAAGTGATTACACTGAGATTATGACATACTTTACAGAAACGTGATGCAAAAAGCAGCTTGTAGGCTCTTTCATGTTTTTGCCTGGCTTTTTTTTGTGTGTAGTTTGAAGAAATGAATGTGCACATTTTGATGAAATAATTGTCTTGCTGTGTCACTTCTGTCAGAGCAAGCTGCATTTGAACGAATGAGTAGAATGGAGTTAAAATTAAAGTGGATGTCTTTAGCATAATGTGTGGTCCAGCATTGAAGGAATAAGTATGGTTGAGTTGAAAGTGAAGTGGATGTGTGTAGCATAATGTGTTGTCCAGCATTGAAGGAATAAGTATAATAGAGTTGAAAGTGACGTGGATGTCTGAAGCATTATGTGTGGTCCAGCATTGAAGGAATAAGTATGGTTGAGTTGAAAGTGAAGTGGATGTGTGTAGCATATGTGTGTCCAGCATTGAAGGAATAAGTATAATTGAGTTGAAAGTGACGTGGATGTCTGAAGCATATGTGTGGTCCAGCGTTGAAGGAATAAGTATGGGAGTTGAAAGTGAAGTGGATGTGTGTAGCATAATGTGTAGTCCAGCAAAGAAGGAAAAGGAAAAAGGAGTGAAAACGTGACGTGGATGTCTGAAGGCATTATGTGTGGTCCAGCATTGAAGGAATAAGTATGGTTGAGTTGAAAGTGAAGTGGATGTGTGTAGCATAATGTGTAGTCCAGCATTGAAGGAATAAGTATAATAGAGTTGAAAGTGACGTGGATGTCTGAAGCATTATGTGTGGTCCAGCATTGAAGGAATAAGTATGGTTGAGTTGAAAGTGAAGTGGATGCCTGAAGCATGATGTGTGGTCCTACAGTTGCTGCCTTCAGACAGCGACATGCAGCAGCACCAGCAGAAGGAACTGCAAGAGGCCAAGGCCTACGCCCGGCGTCTGAACACCATTGTGCTGTCAGACAAAAAGGAAGAAGAAAAGGAGAAAGAGGAGGTGCAAAAACCTGAGATGGTGAGTCTGCAAAGGTGTTTCTTTTCAGTAGATAGTCAGTCAGTTGTTTCGGCAGTCCTGGGTATGATCTAGGTATTGAAATATAATAGTGTGCGGACTGCTTTTACTTCATGCTATCTTGGAAAGGGGACTGCTGATGTTGATGATGATGAATAATGCTGAGATAATGTCATGGTCTTTTTCTGTTACTATTGTACATGCTGAGATAATATCATGGTCTTTTTCTATTACTGTTGTACTAGTTCAGTATACTGTTAGGTTTTAACAGTAAACAGTTGTTGATTGTACCAGTTCAGTATACTGTTAGGTCTTAACAGTGAAGAGTTGTTGATTGTACCAAATCAGTATACTGTATGTGAACAGTTGTTGATTGTACCAAAAAAACAAAAAAAGTTGTTGATTGTACCAGTTCAGTTTACTGTTAGGTTTTAACCCTTGTACCCCCACATCACCAGGCACAAAGCATGCTGTGAAATTCTATGTGAAGGGAAGCCAGTTTTGTCATTGTCAGTATGGAAACAGTAGTGATCATTTCTCCAGTCAGAAACCATTTAAAGAGAAAAAGATTTCATGATAAGATAACAACCTGATGTTTGTCATGTTATGTCAAGTGATGCATCCCTGCATACCAGATAATTAACAACCTATCATTTGCTCATGTGAATGTGTCCAGTGATGTATTTCTCTATTGTATGTCCAGTGATGTATTTCTACTATTGTATGTTCAGTGATGTGTTTCTACTATTGTATGTCCAGTGATGTATTTTACTATTGTATGTCCAGTGATGTTTTCTACTATTGTATGTCCAGTGATGTATTTCTACTATTGTATGTCCAGTGATGTATTTCTACTATTGTATGTCCAGTGATGTATTTCTACTATTGTATGTCCAGTGATGTGTTTCTACTATTGTATGTCCAGTGATGTATTTCTACTATTGTATGTCCAGTGATGTATTTCTACTATTGTATGTCCAGTGATGTGTTTCTACTATTGTATGTCCAGTGATGTATTTCTACTATTGTATGTCCAGTGATGTATTTCTACTATTGTATGTCCAGTGATGTATTTCTACTATTGTATATCCAGTGATGTATTTCTACTATTGTATGTCCAGTGATGTATTTCTACTATTGTATGTCCAGTGATGTATTTCTACTATTGTATATCCAGTGATGTATTTCTACTATTGTATATCCAGTGATGTATTTCTACTATTGTATGTCCAGTGATGTATTTCTACTATTGTAATATCCAGTGATGTAGTCTACTATTGTAATATCCAGTGATGTATTTCTACTATTGTAATATCCAGTGATGTATTTCTACTATTGTATGTCCAGTGATGTATTTCTACTATTGTATATCCAGTGATGTATTTCTACTATTGTAATATCCAGTGATGTATTTCTACTATTGTAATATCCAGTGATGTAGTCTACTATTGTAATATCCAGTGATGTAGTCTACTATTGTAATATCCAGTGATGTATTTCTACTATTGTAATATCCAGTGATGTATTTCTACTATTGTAATATCCAGTGATGTATTTCTACTATTGTAATATCCAGTGATGTATTTGTGTTATTTCAGAAGATAAACAACCAGAAACTTGGGCTGTGCGAAGCTCTGCTGGAGATTGGAGCCTGGGACTGTGCCAAAGTGATCCTGGACAGTCTACCTGAGGGCTTTGCCATCTCCCACAAACCCATTGTGCAGGCGTTGTGCAAGTTGATCCATGCTGCCATTGAACCCATGTATCACAAGTGAGTTCTGAGTCCGGTCTCTTGACATTCATCCGGTGTTAGGTATGGGATATGGTAGCAGATCACTGTATCACGATTTATGCTGAGATATTCATTTTGAAAGTAATGGAATTTGTGTGTGTGTGTGTGTGTGTGTGTGTGTGTGTGTGTGTGTGTGTGTGTGTGTATGTGTGTGTGTCCACTTCCTAAGATGGTACAAACCATTTTATGTACAATTTGATTGTATTTGACTAGAATAAAACTACATTTGCGTTAGTCACAATGAGATTTTCATGATCATTTTGATAGAAATCATCCAGAAATATGAGCAGAATTTTGACATGCCCAGAAACTTACCAACAGAGTGGGATTTGAATTGATATCAAAAGTGAAAAGAAGAAGTGCAGTGCCATTCAGACTTGTGTGGTTGGGCAAACTCTTGCGTAGGATTGTGGGTGTGGGGCTGTGTCAGTACTACCCTGAAAGCATGAGCATTTTGAATGTGACTGTGAAGTTTCTGTGTATTGATGTGCTGCAGCATGAGTGACAGAGGGCATTGTCATCTCTCTCCTCTTCTCCCTCAGTCCTGGAGGATTATTGAGGCACTGACATGCATGACATGGTCTTTTACACACATGATTGGTCTGCAGCATTTGTCAGTGCACAAAAGGAAATCTATGCAAAGTGAGGTCTGCATTTTCAGTTGACCTTGGTGATTACAAAAATTTACTTGCTAACTCACAGACACTGCTATCAAGATTGAAACCCATGTCTTTATGGACCACAGGGTGGAAGACGAGTGCTCTGTCCATTCAGCTGCAGTGCTTGTCACTTGTAGGAATAGTAGTAGTAGTAGTAGTAGTAGTAGTAGTAGTAGTAGTAGTAGTAGTAGTAGTAGTAGTAGTGGTAGTAGTAGTAGTAGTGGTAGTAGTAGTAGTAGTAGTAGTAGTAGTCTTATATAAAACCTTTACACAGAAGTGGTAATAAAGAATTTTCCTGTGCTTGCTTGGTCATGATTTGGTCTTGTGGTATACATTGAAGGAATGAAAAACAGTGAACATTAACAGAAATGCAGATTTTTGTATTGACGAGGGAAGGAAGGCAGGCAGGCAGGCTGGATGACCAGGTTTTTACTGAATGTGTATCCTATCCCCAGGTACACTGGACTGTCATCTGCCCTGACCAAGAGACGCCCATGGCCAGCCAAGCGGCCCGGGGTGGAGCCACTGACCACCTTTGCTGACCTCCACCGTGTGGCCTTCCCCATGGTGCTGTATCTTGGCCCGCACATCGCCTCAGACCCCCCTCTGCTGGTCAAGCTGATTCGCGTTGGCAAAGCCTACATGAACAAGGTATGTATGTCATGAGGAGCAGAGAACAGCACGGATAGAGATGGAAATGGGAAAGACTGAGTAGGAGAGGATAGAGAAAAACAGATGCTCACAGCAGAAGAAAATATGAAGAAAATGTGGGGGTTTTTATGGGCAGAAAAGCAGAAGGAAATCAAAAGAAAGTTGGGTTTTATATAAGGGCCAGAAAAGCAGAAGGAAAGCAAAAGAACGTGGGGTTTGATGGGCAGAAAAGCCGAAGAAGAAAAAAGGAGAATGTGGGGTTTTATATAAGAAGAAAAAAGGAGAATGTGGGGTTTTATATAAGAAGAAGAAAAAAGGAGAATGTGGGGTTTTATATAAGAAGAAGAAAAAAGGAGAATGTGGGGTTTTATATAAGAAGAAGAAAGGAGAATGTGGGGTTTTATATAAGAAGAAGAAAGGAGAATGTGGGGTTTTATATAAGAAGAAGAAGAAAGGAGAATGTGGGGTTTTATATAAGAAGAAGAAAAAAGGAGAATGTGGGGTTTTATATAAGAAGAAGAAAAAAAGGAGAATGTGGGGTTTTATATAAGAAGAAGAAAAAAAGGAGAATGTGGGGTTTTATATAAGAAGAAGAAAAAAAGGAGAATGTGGGGTTTTATATAAGAAGAAGAAAAAAAGGAGAATGTGGGGTTTTATATAAGAAGAAGAAAAAAAGGAGAATGTGGGGTTTTATATAAGAAGAAGAAAAAAAGGAGAATGTGGGGTTTTATATAAGAAGAAGAAAAAAGGAGAATGTGAGGTTTTATATAAGGGCCCGAAAAGCGGAAGGAACTGGAAGTGGCAGTGGTGATGTGGTTCTCTGTGGTGTGTGCAGCGCCATGACGGCCACCTGTCCTCGTCAGACGAGGCAGCGTACTACGGGCTGCTGTCAGTGATTGACGACGCTCTGCTGCCGGCCCTGTCCCTGCTGCCTGGCAACTGCTGCATGGCGGAGGAAGTGTGGGGCCTGGTCAGACACTACCCCTACGAAATCAGGTCACAACACACTGCCAGCTTTTGTTGTTGTGGTATACAGTCAGGGTTTTATTTCCCTCATATTCTGTCAGGGCTTTTATTTCCCTTATATTGTAACAGGGTTTTATTTCCCTTATATTGTAACAGGGCTTTTATTTCCCTTATATTGTAACAGGGCTTTTATTTCCCTTATATTGTAACAGGGCTTTTATTTCCCTCATTTTGTAAGAGGGCTTTTATTTCCCTTGTATTCTAAAAGGGCATTTATTCCCCTCACATTTTAACTTTTGATCCCCTCATATTCTGAAAGGGCTTTTATTTCCCCTCATATTGTAGCAGGGCTTTTATTTCCCACATATTGTAGCAAGCTTTTTATTTCCCTCATATTGTAGCAGGGCTTTTATTTCCCCTGGTAGAATGGGACAGAGTGTGGTTGGTGAAGAACAGGGGTGAACTATGTCCAAAAGATGGATTATAAATACAGTAGCTTTCCTGGACTAGAGTGCTGTATTACACAGGCATCTTCTGGAGTATCTCACTTTGCTAAAGAATCTGTCAAATCATCCCAGTTAAGACCGTAGTGTGATGGAATTTAGCTAAAATCTCATCTGACTGATGCCTTTAGACAGCAGGAGTGAAGCAGGAACCTCATTTCAGGTATAAATTGTTTGTTACTGCAGGTATCGCATGTACGGCCATTGGAAAAACGAGGTCTACCTCAGCCACCCCAAGCTGATCCGTGTGAAGGCAGACACGCTGGAGCGAGCCAAGTACATCATGAGGTGAGGGGGCTCATGCCAGTCACTCTGTGTGATGGTTATACCAGTCACTCTGTGTGATGGTCATGCCAGTCACTGTGTGTGATGGTCATGCCAGTCACTGTGTGTGATGGTCATGCCAGTCACTCTGTGTGATGGTTATGCCAGTCACTGTGTGTGATGGTCATGCCAGTCACTGTGTGTGATGGTCATGCCAGTCACTCTGTGTGATGGTCATGCCAGTCACTCTGTGTGATGGTTTATGCCAGTCACTCTGTGTGATGGTTATGCCAGTCACTGTGTGTGATGGTCATGCCAGTCACTGTGTGTGATGGTTATGCCAGTCACGTGTGTGTGATGGTCATGCCAGTCACTCTGTGTGATGGTCATGCCAGTCACTGTGTGTGATGGTCATGCCAGTCACTCTGTGTGATGGTTATGCCAGTCACTCTGTGTGATGGTTATGCCAGTCACTCTGTGTGATGGTCATGCCAGTCACTGTGTGATGGTCATGCCAGTCACTGTGTGTGATGGTCATGCCAGTCACTGTGTGTGATGGTCATGCCAGTCACTGTGTGTGATGGTTATGCCAGTCACTGTGTGTGATGGTCATGCCAGTCACTGTGTGTGATGGTCATGCCAGTCACTGTGTGATGGTCATGCCAGTCACTGTGTGATGATGTCATGCCAGTCACTGTGTGTGATGGTCATGCCAGTCACTCTGTGTGATGGTCATGCCAGTCACTCTGTGTGATGGTTATGCCAGTCACTCTGTGTGATGGTTATGCCAGTCACTGTGTGTGATGGTCATGCCAGTCACTGTGTGTGATGGTCATGCCAGTCACTGTGTGTGATGGTCATGCCAGTCACTGTGTGTGATGGTCATGCCAGTCACTGTGTGTGATGGTTATGCCAGTCACTCTGTGTGATGGTTATGCCAGTCACTCTGTGTGATGGTCATGCCAGTCACTGTGTGTGATGGTCATGCCAGTCACTCTGTGTGATGGTTATGCCAGTCACTGTGTGTGATGGTCATGCCAGTCACTCTGTGTGATGGTTATGCTAGTCACTCTGTGTGATGGTCATGCCAGTCACTGTGTGTGATGGTTATGCCAGTCACTGAGTGTGATGGTTATGCCAGTCACTCTGTGTGATGGTTATGCCAGTCACTCTGTGTGATGGTTATGCCAGTCACTCTGTGTGATGGTTATGCTCTAAAGTCTTTGCTGTCCCTCACAATATCATATCACCACAAATGCAGTCTGTCTGCCTTTTTCCATTTTTGTGAATATTTGTTTTAGCCACACTGTACTGTTGACTTGATGCCTGTTTACTGTTGATGCCTGTGTACTGTTGACTTGATGCCTGTGTACTGTTGATGCCTGTGTACTGTTGACTTGATGCCTGTTTACTGTTGATGCCTGTGTACTGTTGATGCCTGTGTACTGTTGACTTGATGCCTGTGTACTGTTGACTTGATGCCTGTGTACTGTTGACTTGATGCCTGTTTACTGTTGACTTGATGCCTGTTTACTGTTGACTTGATGCCTGTTTACTGTTGACTTGATGCCTGTGTACTGTTGACTTGATGCCTGTTTACTGTTGATGCCTGTGTACTGTTGACTTGATGCCTGTTTACTGTTGATGCCTGTGTACTGTTGACTTGATGCCTGTTTACTGTTGATGCCTGTGTACTGTTGACTTGATGCCTGTGTACTGTTGACTTGATGCCTGTGTACTGTTGACTTGATGCCTGTGTACTGTTGACTTGATGCCTGTTTACTGTTGACTTGATGCCTGTGTACTGTTGACTTGATGCCTGTGTACTGTTGACTTGATGCCTGTGTACTGTTGACTTGATGCCTGTGTACTGTTGACTTGATGCCTGTGTACTGTTGACTTGATGCCTGTGTACTGTTGACTTGATGCCTGTGTACTGTTGACTTGATGCCTGTGTACTGTTGACTTGATGCCTGTGTACTGTTGACTTGATGCCTGTGTACTGTTGACTTGATGCCTGTGTACTGTTGACTTGATGCCTGTGTACTGTTGACTTGATGCCTGTTTTCATTCCTGAATTGCAGACGTATTTCCAAGGAAACGGTGAAACCATGTGGTCGACAGATTGGGAAGCTTGGTCATAGCAATCCAGGAGTCCTGTTTGAGTTGGTAAGTGTCCTGTTCTGTCAGATAAAAGTAAATCTATTCCAGACACCAAAGACGGTTGGCAAATTTCGTTTTCTGTCAGATAATAGTAAAACTACTCAAAACATCTAAGAGGGTTCATACAGTCATTGGGGAAAAACCTAGATAGCTTTTTCAAAACTTTGGTAAATTTGATGTGCTCTCCTCCAAATGAAAAAGGCACCACTCTAAAAGCCAAGATGTGTTTTCTTCAAGGAAATAAAACAACAAACAAGAAAAAAGCTTAAACTAAAATAAAAATGAAACATTCATGAGGTGGATGCATGAGTGTTTACCGGCAAGAGTTTGGTGGTGGGGGTTGACGGTCAAATGAGCCCCAACTAGGAAAGGACTTTATCAGTGCCAAGACTACTCTTAGTTTTTGTGACAGTACGTTTAAGTGAATTAAACAGGGGAAAATGAGAGGATACACAGGTGTATAATTGTTCATATATTGCAGGACATAATGAAAAGGTAAATACGTAAAATATCTTTTGTACATGTACAGATCTGTAGGTTGGTTAAGGGGAGGGACTGAAGGACAGTGCCCCCCCCCCCCCCCCTCCCTTTTTAAAAAAAATTTGAGGGCCCCTTTTGTTCCCCTTTATTGACTGACAATATTTGTGTTCAAGGTGTGAATTAGAATCGACACTGACAGTATTAAATGTGTTCAAATTGTAATCTAGAATCAACTCTGTGACGTATTAGATGTGTTCAAAGTCTACCACTCACATGTTACCAAGTCATTACAAGACATCCAGGCCGTCTTTACAGCTAATGGTGGGTGGCAGACTAGACACAGCTACCATAGAACATTCCTATCAGCGGCAATGTTTTAAATGATCTAACTTGTTCCAACTAATACAGATGTTGGCTTTTGATGTTGTTGATTGCCTTTCCCCCCATCCCTGAGCCTGAGATGAGTGCAGCTGTGCTTTGTACAGCCAGGGTGACAGTTCTGTGCAGCATCTGCAGGCAGCTCTGTCCATCTCCTGCTGTGCAAAAGAGTAGTCTGCATTAACCCTTTCAGTCCTGATTTGCCGGGATTTACACACAGTAGTTTTCCAGCAACAAAGGGCCTTCTGTTTCAGACAATCCGAAGCAACAAGGGTCTGCTAACGAAGTAATTATAGCTGCTGGTATGTACTTAGAAGGACGAAAAGGTGAGCAAGTATGTGTGCCTGACCTGATTTCGTGATGGAATGCAAAATCAAGGGGCAATTTGTGTTCAGAGAATCCGAATGCAAAAGGGTTAGGTAACGATGTACTTTTTGTCCTTGGTGTAATCGTGTGAGAAGCGTGTTGTTGTTGTGATGTTGGAAGAGCAGGTGTGTGTTGGGGCAGGTGCTGTCGCAGATCCAGAGGTATGACAACTTCATCAGCCCTGTGGTGGACTCCCTCAAGTACCTCACCTCCATGTCCTACGACATCTTGGCCTGTATCCTTGCCTGTGACAGCACACGGGGAATACACCCAGACACACGGACAGACAGAGAGAGAGCTCTAGATGCTTTGATGGGTTAGGGTGTAGAATGGTGCCTGCATATATTTAGTATGTTGGTTTTAGCTACAAGCTGTTGAAAAAAAACCCACCTGTGATTCTGTCAGTAAATAAAGAAAAGTAAATTTATATATGTTTTGCTCATTAGTAGACACCTTTGATAAACAAGAAGGAGAAATGTGACAAAACGTTCACCTCTGAGACCAACTTAAGAGGCTGGAGGCTCCTAGACTTTGGCACACAGCAACCTGAAGGTGGTGAAGATATGAAGTCCACACAGATCGTGTAGACGCTGTACATGACATGGCACTGACATGTCACTACAATCTAATTGACGTTGTCATGGTAAAATGTCACTTCCAATCAAATATGAACGTTGCAAAGACAAGACAATGTTCCATGTTAAGTTTTCATATTTTTTTGTCATCCTCTTTATATGACAGGTGCCTGGTCAAATGGGGCCATGGCCTTAAATGACCAAGCAACAGAATCTGAATCTTTTTCTGTCTCTGTCTCTCATTCATTCTGGCATGTTTCTTTCACCCCCACCCCAGGGTGAGTATAAAAACCTTCTTCAGGGCATAGCTGAAGTTTGTAGGTTCATGGCAGCTTTTCCTGTTTTCGTTTTGGTTCTTTCACTCTGAAGTCAGTCAGTACAGAAGAAAAAGAAAAGCAGCAAGTTTGCATTGTTTTTCCTTGAGTCACTCACCAGACTGTATCATTGAAGCAGTAGCCAACCCGGAGAAGGAGAGACTGAAGACAGATGACACCAACATCTCCCTGTGGCTTCAGAGTGAGTGCAACCGTCTGCTTCACTGTTTGCTGTGGAACAGAAAACACTTGTTCATTAAATTAATTTTCATCGTGGAAATAATTGTTTACTTTAATTTTCATGGCGGTCTTAGTGAGTTGGTCAGTCTGTAGTTGATATGTGCCATAAGAGAAATTCTTTTAGACATAGAAAGTGGCATTTTGGATTTTTTCCATTGGCCGAGGTAATCTGTCTTGATAAAAGTTCAGGTTGTTTTGGCAATTTTATGCGTGTTCTTATGCTATAAAAAGTGATTTGTCTTTGCAAGAACTTTAATGTTTTTTAGTTTGTTTTGAGAACCTGTGTGTGCAGAATTTCATGTTTTTTAGTTTGTTTTGAGAACCTGTGTGAATTGAACATCATGTTTTTTAGTTTGTTTTCAAAATGTGTGTGTGTGCGTGCGTCCGTGTGTGCATGCGTGTGTGCGTGTGTGCAGAATTTCAAGTTTTTTAGTTTGTTTTGAGAATCTTTATATCCCAGGCAAGCACAGCTGTTTCTTGTCATGGGGTTCTGCAGAATTCACTGACTGTCATTGTTTCAGACTTAGTCCCTTGTTTTGTTGCCTATGTTAAAGGTGAATCCTGTCTGTGTTGTATCTGAGACTGTGCACTGAAATCCTGGTTTTCAGGTCTGGCCAACTTTGCTGGAGCGATCTGCCGCAAGTACAACGTGGAGCTGACAGGCATCATGCAGTATGTAGCCAACCAGCTGAAGGCAGGAAAGAGGTCAGTACATTTCTGCCTGTAGGTCTGGTCCTCACTGTCACTAGACAGATAACGCAGAATAGCCGAGCTAGACAGTTTGATCCTTTTTTTTTTTCTTTTTTTTTAAGTTCTTCTATTCTTTTAGAAAAATGTTGAAATGGATCTTACAAAATAAATCATTAGTGAGCTGATGTTATTTTGAGGGATGTTGAGCATCATCAGTATTCCCATCCTTACAAGTACACCCTGTGGGTGCCTAGGCAGCTGTGCCAAGTGAAAACGGCACTAGGTAAAGGTTGACCTTTGGTGATGGATGTGTGGAGAGCTGTGCCAAGTAAAACGGCACTGGGTAAAGGTTGACCTTTGGTGATGGATGTGTGGAGAGCTGTGCCTAGTAAAATGGCACTGGGTAAAGGTTGACCTTTGGTGATGCAGACCTGTGCACCTTCCGTATTTTTCCGTATTTGTTCCGGAAAAAGTTGGAAAATACGGAAATACGATTTTATAAATCAAAATCCGATTTTTGTCAACGAAAAATCCGGAAATCGAAAACGTGGTCTTCTATCGTTAAGCGATGCCGATCATCTCGCGTTACATCGTCTGCTAGGCCCTATCGTTCAGTTACTTATCTCCCCTGATGACGCATGCGCACAACAGTATCTTCAAAACAAAATGGCGGAAAGCGGTGTAAACTCGCGGAGAAACAGACCAAACTGATACACTTATAAGCAAAGAAAGACGTGGAGTGAATGCAAAATGACGCTAACAGGCCAGGATGGGGCTAAAAGAGGTACAGTTGCGGATATAGATGCATAAGCAGCAAAATTGGCTGTTCGTTTTGCCGAGTAAGGTTTGAAACCTGCGCTACATCTCTCGCATCAGGCTACTCGCTAGGCCTAGTGAAAGTTGAACTTTCATTCGCAAGTGGTGTCGAAAATTGGAATGCGGTCGGAACATAGCAAACCACGGCTCTTCATTTATAGAAGCGCTGATTTCTTGGAAAATCATGGAACAGTAAAATTTCTCGCATCTTCGAAAAATCAGTTGATCGTTAAAACGGCAAAGTGACTTGTTCTGAAGTTACATCAAGACTCGCTCTGAAGTTATATCGTACCGAACAGGGCTTCCGCTCTGGTGCTGTACTGGACAGCAGCAGAGCACACACATACACAGCACTTGTTTTCTGGCCATGCAAACTGTCATGGTGAGTCCACTCCGAAATCAGATTAAAAATAAAATGAGAAAGGCATAGAATCTTCTTAAATCTTCACCAGAGAGTGTATTTCTTCTCTCTCTCTCTCTCTCTCTCTCTCTCTCTCTCTCTCTCTCTCTCTCTCTCCCCCTCTCTCTCTCTCTCTCTCTCTCCTCCACCTTTTCCATTAACCATCACAGTGGTACACACAAACTTATATTACCGCTACCCAGAATAGATCTTTTTAAAGCAAGTTTGACATACTCTGGTGGTTCTTTATGGAAGGTCTGAGTCTCTCTCTCCTCTTCTCCTCTCTCTCTCCTCCTCCTCTCTCTCTCTCTCTCCCTCTCTCTCTCTTCTCTCTCTCTCTCTCTCTCTCTCTCTCTCTCTCCTCTCTCTCTCTCTCTCTCTCACACACACACACACACACACACACACAACACACACACACACATGCCTCCACATTGCACAAAATGGTGCCTGGAGAGGCCTCCAAACTGCCTTTATAATGCGAAAAATCGTTTTCGGCCGGGGGGCTTCGCCCCCCTGTGCCCCCAGCGGGGCTTTGCCCCTGCACCCCACCGGGGCCTAAGCGGCCCCTGGACCCCGGCTTAATTTCCTCTTTTTTTTTCCCTCCCAATTCTACACTCTGTGTATTACATCACTTATGAAGTCATCAGACCTGTCCAGATTTGCTAGTTGATAAAAGAAAAAGCTTATGAGCTTTTGTACAATGGAGAGAAATTGGAAGGGGATGAGCAAACAAATAGAGATACAAAAACCGAATTAAAAAAAAGACGTTTATGCTTCATGTTGAAAAAGTGTGTCACGAATAACGCGAAAAAATACTGAAACTCATTGAAAAATACTGAAAATTGCCATGAAAATACTGAAATCAGTAGTAAGGGTGCAGGTCTGGGTGATGGATGTGTGGAGAGCTGTGCCAAGTAAAACGGCACTGGGTAAAGGTTGACCTTTGGTGATGGATGTGTGGAGAGCTGTGCCAAGTAAAATGGCACTGGGTAAAGGCAGATGATACATGATGTCCATTAAACAGTATGTAGAGGAAGTTGAGTGCAGAAGAATGTAGTTGTAAGGATGAAGGCTGTGTGGCATATCTTCCCTGCCATCCTCATCATGTGCAGAAGAATGTAGTTGTAAGGATGAAGGCTGTGTGGCATATCTTCCCTGCCATCCTCATCATGCTTGCTACAGGACAGGATTTTTTGTTTGTTTGTTTGTTTTTGTTGCAGGACAGTTACATGTAAGGAAAGAAATGATGATGCTCCAATGTTAATATACATAAATCATGGGATGTATTCTGTGTGTGTGTGTGTGTGTGTGTGTGTGTGTGTGTGTGTGTGTGTGTGTGTGTGTGTCATGCATGCAGTTTGGATCTGTTGCTGCTGAGAGAAGTGGTGCAGAAGATGGCTGGAATCGAGGTGTCGGAGGAGATCACAGATGACCAGCTGCACTCCCTGTCAGGAGGGGAACTGTTGAGACAGGAGGTAGGAACATGGAGGGTCTGTCTTGTTTTGTCGGTCAAAAATATCAATATTGGTTTTGTTGAAAGCTCTTCAGTGGATCTGTGTGTGTGTGTGTGTGTGTGTGTGTGTGTGTGTGTGTGTGTGTGTGTGTGTGTGTGTGTAAAATGGATCTATATTTATCAGAAATATCAATTATTTTTGTTGAAAGCTCTTCATTGGATGTTTGTGTGTGTGTGTGTGTGTGTGTGTGTGTGTGTGTGTGTGTGCACAAAATGATTCTGGCTTAAATATCTTGACTGTCCATTTGTATGTTTGAGAGAGGCGTTTTTTTGTTGTTGTTTTTTCAACAGAAGTTTGTCAGGACAGCTCTCTTGCATCTGTGCATTCTTTTACATACATGAGATGTGTGGTACACACAGGACCTTGGTGTATTGTTTCGTCCAAAAGACAAAACACCCAGGCCACCACTCAAGTCCAGTAGATGATGGAAAAGTTTGGGCACAAATGGGGGTTGAACCCACGCCTGTGTCTTTTTAGGCCGGTGCGTTAGTGACCTCAAGACCACCTCTCCTCTTGTGGACAGAAGAGACTGTGACTTGTTGGCTGTGGTGGTTGTCTGTCTGCAGGGAGGCAACTTTCAGCAGGTGCGCAACATGAAGAAGTCGTCCACGCGGCTGAAGGACACTCTGCTGGAGCGTGACCTGGGCTTGTCCCTGTGCCTGCTGATGGCGCAGCAGCGGTCCAGCGTGGTGTTCAGAGAGGACGACACGCGCCACCTCAAGCTGGTGGGCAAGCTGTACGACCAGGTGGGTGGCAGTGCATGGTTACTGCATCGTCAGTTGGGGAGAGGGCTTATTTTGGGGGGTGTTCCATGGTACGATGTGAATTCTCTTCCGTTAAGTAGAGAAAGGAGTGACAATGAGTGTACATTCTGTTATTCTAGGCTGTGGAATTCCTGCTTTTTTGTTATATTTAGTCACTGAAAATGTTTTTTTTTTTTTCTACATTATGTTCTGTGGCATTCCTGTCCTGTTCCCACACTGCTCAGTTTGATCTCTCTACCCCAGCCAGACATACTGACCCAGATTTGTTGTGTCGCATCCTCAAGGTCAGAAGTCCATTGAGAGCTTATCAATTTTGGGCTGCCACAGGGCCACCAGCCAGGAAGTCCTTGCACTGTTGCAGGGTCACTGTGGTGATGTTCATTAGAACCTGCTCTGTGTTAGCATACACAGGACACTATCTATTTGTCCCCCTACTGATGACAATAATAGCTTAGTCACAGAGCCAGACTGACTGAGATGCTCACCCAGATTGGTGTCTCTCCAGTGTCCTAAAGACAATCTGAACAGACACACAGAATTGTAAGGGAAATTGAATCTGAGGTCACCATGATACCGCAGCAAAAGTGATCCCCATTTTGTACTTGCTAAGAACAAAAAGCGACATCAGTGCCATCATTCTGCAGTGGAGGTGAAACCAACAAATGAAAGAGGATGAAGTCTGCGTGATGTGTTGATGGCTTGTGCCGCAGAGAGGAGGTGTTGCAGCAGTGTCAGTTCAAGAGTCTGTTGGGATTCAGTTTTACATTTTGATGCTGATCACCAGTATTGATTCCAAACATATTTTTCTGTTCTCCCCTGTTTTTGTTTTAACATTGAAAAAAGACTGCCTGTTTTGTAATGACGGTGACTTTGCTTAGGCAGAAGCGGGGGTTTGTGTGGGGTGGAGACATTGGTGGTGTGGTGGTGTGTGCAGTGTCAGGACACCCTGGTGCAGTTTGGCAGCTTCCTGTCCATGCAGCTGACCACTGAGGAGTTTGTCAAGCGTCTGCCGCCCACAGACATCCTCATCTCCACCTACCATGTCCCTCAGGACGCGGCCTTCTTCCTCTCCCGCACCCAGTACAATCACAGCATCCAGGTCAGTCGTCATGGGCATTGTTATTGTTGTTATTGACAGGGGAGGGGGTAGCTTGGACAGCCTGGGTTCAAGCCACTACAGACGTCCTCATTCAAGGGGATTTCTTCCCTTGGAGTTATCATCTGTACTGACTTCACTCATCTGAAAGTGCTTTGGATCACATTATAAACCAAAGTTCTGTGGGCAAACATGTGCAGAACATCTTGCACACATGTCAAAACCTGTTTTGCATCTCTGAAGAGTATGCCATTGTGTGGCAGTAGGAATTAATAACAAATCTATTAAAAAACACATGCATGCTAGTGTTGTGTTTAAACGTCATTCCCAGAGTCAGATTGCGTCTACCTTAATGGTGGACAAAGTCACATTTGCAAAATCACACTATTGGTAAACGTCACAATATTACTCTCAGATTGATAAAACCGAACATCTTATACTGATCAAAGTAAAGTTTATTTGGAGTACTTTTAGGATTTATGTTTTGTCTGTAAATGCTGGGTTTTCCTTGTCATCTACTTCACCATGTGTGTTCCAGAGCCATTATGAGGAGCTGAAAAAGAGCGACAAGAAGAGCAGCTCATCAGTGCCTTCCAGAGTAAGTCGGCTCATGTGTGTTTATGTGTATGCATGTGAATAGAACAGTTTCTACTTTATGTGAACGTAACACATTCCTGCTATTGTGTGAGAATGACACTTTGTAAATGTGACATTTTTGTTGTGTGTTTTTTCATGTCAGACCATGTGTCAGGAGTTTGCATATTGTCTTATGTCATTTCATATTGTGTCTTGTCATTTCATATTGTGTCTTATGTCATTTCATATTGTGTCTTTTGTTAATTCATATTGTGTATTTTTTTCATTTCATATTGTCTGTTGTCATTTCATATTATTTTTTGTCATTTCATATTGTCTTTTGTCATTTCATATTGTGTCTTTTGTCATTTCCGACGTTGTGTCAAAGATTGTGTAATGTGTTGCGTGTTGCTGACGTGTTTACAGCAGCGGTACATGGAGGCGACAGAAGAAACGCAGAGAGCTGTGCTGGAGACGCTGAGGCCCTTGTTCCCGGCCAGAGTGTGGGATGACTTCACGTAAGTCAGCAGAAGGAAGGCATCTGTCCTTAGACGCACTGACCATGATAGGAGGACAAACCTTGAACACTGTTTTGAGGAATAAACAAGTAATATAGAGCTGAGTGTCAGCGGAAGTAAGAAGAGACTTTCTGGATTGAAAGAAGAAAAGAAGTGAAAATAACAACAGGTTTTCACTAGAGACCATGTGCACTGCAGTGTAAGAGGCAGTAGTGTACGCTATGTACTGTACTGTAAGAGGCAGTAGTCTACACTATGTGTACTGCAGTGTAAGAGGCAGTAGTGTATGTGTACTGCAGTGTAAGAGGCAGTAGTCTACACTATGTGTACTGCAGTGTAAGAGGCAGTAGCGTACGCTATGTACTGTACTGTAAGAGGCAGTAGTCTACACTATGTGTACTGCAGTGTAAGAGGCAGTAGTGTATGTGTACTGCAGTGTAAGAGGCAGTAGTCTACACTATGTGTAGTGTAAGAGGCAGTAGTGTACGCTATGTGTAGTGTAAGAGGCAGTAGTGTACGCTATGTACTGTAGTGTAAGAGGCAGTAGAGGATGTAAGTGTGTACTTGCAGTGTAAGAGGCAGTAGTGTACGCTATGTGTAGTGTAAGAGGCAGTAGTGTACGCTATGTGTAGTGTAAGAGGCAGTAGTGTACGCTATGTGTAGTGTAAGAGGCAGTAGTCTGCACTATGTACTGTAGTGTAAGAGGCAGTAGTGTATGTGTACTGCAGTGTAAGAGGCAGTAGTCTGCACTATGTACTGTA
>CM060321.1:68781349-68843849 GCA_030674155.1 Stramonita haemastoma
TCACTAAACCTATCCTTGATTCCCAGAAAACCAGGTTGGGCTAATTCCTTTGGTTTCCATGGTCCAGAATCCTGGGATGCAGCTGGTCAACATGAACAATACACACACATCCTGACTACTACCAATCTGAGACCCTGATCTTTTGTAGTAATGTTTTTTTTTTCATGTTGATGTCAGCATGGTGTTGATGTCAGTCAGCATGGTGTTGATGTCAGTCAGCATGGTGTTGATGTCAGTCAGCATGGTGTTGATGTCAGCATGGTGTTGATGTCAGTCAGCATGGTGTTGATGTCAGTCAGCATGGTGTTGATGTCAGTCAGCATGGTGTTGATGTCAGTCAGCATGGTGTTGATGTCAGTCAGCATGGTGTTGATGTCAGTCCAGCATGGTGTTGATGTCAGCGTTGATGCAGACAGAAAAGCCAAAGCCAGTGTGTGGTTGTTGCAGGCACGACCAAGTCGGAGATGACGACCAACTTCCTGCAGCTGTGCCTGTTCCCGCGCTGTTGCTTCACGGCCAGCGATGCCCTCTACTGCGGCTTCTTCATCCAGGTGCTCCACAACCTCAGGACCCCCAACTTCTCCACCCTCATCTGTTACGACCGGGTAGGTACTCGCTTGTAGACTGTTTGGGTTGAAACAGGGTTACCATCAGGTAAATTGGCGTTGTATTGAACTGAATGCCATTTTCGGTCATCACGGATTTCTCCGTGAAATTCAGGCAGTTCTCACCAGGGAGAGTGCATTGTTACAAGAGCAGCACCACCCTTTTAAAAAGGATTTTCCCATCTGTAACTGTAGATTGTGATGATGCTTTACATTGTGATAGTGTTAACATGGAGAATGTCAGCAAGTTGTGAGATGTGCTAAAATATTGCCACTAATGTGGCTGATATTTGTCGCTCATGGATTGGGGACATAGGCATGGGATTGAGCTTTTGCAGAAATATAGCCTTTTTTTATGTTCCAGCACCATTTTTACATCAGTCTGCAACTGTTGAATAATCTTTGCTTTCTACATACTCACTGTCATTTTTCTTCACTACTGCTGATTTACACAGTATCAGATTTTTTTTTTTAAAGTAAGCCGGCAGCATTTGTATTTACTGAAAGTTCTTGGAATGAATGGGTTTTTTTTTGGTTATTTTGATCTGTTTGGATTTTTTTTTTTTCCAATGTTATTTTACTGTGCGTATGACTGTTACAAACTGTGTGTGCAGATTTTCTGTGATATCACCTACACTATGACTAGCTGCACAGAGAACGAGGCGCACCGCTACGGCCGATTCCTGGCCTGTGCCCTGGAAACCATCATGAAGTGGCACAGCAACACCAACATCTATGACAAGGTAACCCGCATCCTACCTAGCATTGCCCCTGTAGAAAACATGGGCATGCTGGTGACAGCAGGGGATTCTCAGCAGGGGAATGGGGGCTTACATTTCATTACTAGCAGGGGTTTGGCTTGTCCTGCTTTTTTAGGCTCCATGTATTGATCAAAATCTCACTCATGTTTGTCGTAGTCCGTAGCGTTTGCCATGTTTCGTGAGTGTCCTTGGTGTACACTGTAGTTGCCCTTTGTGGGGGATTAAAGTGCTGTGACACACACACCCATGTGCACACTTTGCTGCCTGTGTCCCCCTCCCCTCTCTCTCTTGCACTCAAAACACAATTTAAGAAAGCAAGTTTTCTGACAACACATTCCATCCTAAAAGCTTAGTGCAGTAGCCAGAATTGCAACCATCAAATAAGTAGTGGTGATCATAATGAAGACATTGAGAGGAAAAAATCATGTGCATATATTTTTTTTCTTTCCAAGTTCTATTTTGGGCCTGTCCAAGTACTATTTCACATTTGTTGGGGTAGCCAAACCTTCTTTTACTGCACTAACTGGACAACCAATGACTTTGCTGTGTTCAAATTTTGTTCCCCCGACAGTTCTACCACAAAGCTGATTTGAGACATGGAAAGTGTTCAAAAATTCCGTGAGATGAACTTAGACAGTCAAGAAAGGTGTGTGCTCAGGTCATTTCTGATAAAATGTGCACCGAGTGCTCTGTGTTCCAGGAGTGTGCCAACTACCCTGGGGTCATTTCTAATTAAATGTGCACCAAGCTATTTGTGTTCCAGGAGTGTGCCAACTACCCTGGCTTTGTGACCATCTTCCGCAAGGGCTCTGACTCCAACAACAAGATGGATCGTCTGGACTTCGAGAACTTCAGGCATGTGTGCCACAAATGGCACTTCAGAATCACCAAGGTATGTTAGCGAACATTCTTGTTGCCACAAATGGCACATGTGAATCATCGAGGTCTGTTAAAACATTCTTACTGCCATAAATGGCACATCCGAATCATCAAGGTCTGTTAACATCCTTGCTGCCAAGCAGGGATAGAGGGTGAGGAAAAGGGGAGGGGAGGTGGTGGTTCTTTCTGTAATAAATTGCAAAAAAACTTTTGCATATGACCAAGAGGTGGTTGTTTTTTCATGTATAGAAAAGAATGGGGGGGAAAAGGAAGAATGTAACAGGAAAAAATGCTTTAGATTCTGACCTCAAGAAGCATAGAGATTATGCTTAAAATACTCTCCATTCCAGTATGTTTACTGCCATGACAAAGAGTGATGTGAGGGTTGTGACATGTGCTACAGGCACCGGGGTAAGGGTTAAGATACCTTTCCATGGCAGTGTGCTCGGTGAGGTGACAGTGGTGTGGTGTGTGTTACAGGCTATCATTTCCTGCCTGGAGTCTGGCAACTTCATCCAGATCAGGAACGCTCTCATCATCCTGACCAAGGTGAGCCAAGTGCCCAGGGTTTTTTATTGTGTTTTAAAAAAAAAAATGTTTTTACATAGTTTGCAGGAGGAAGACAAAACAAAAATACATCAAGATGTGAATTGGTACATGTTCAGGTCAAGTAGTATATAAGCCCCAAAAAGGCTACAGAAATACTGGTTATATATACATGCACACACATGCACCAGCACACATGCATGCACGCACGCACGCACGCACGCACGCACGCACCACACACACTCACACACACACACACACACACACACACACATATATGTAGGAACACCTATGCACACTGACTCACACATGCATACACACACTCGTGAATATGCAAAGATCCCATCTGTTCACTTACATATTCACTTGCGCACACACCCACTCACACACACAGGTGTGCACATGTACTCACTCACAGTCACACTGGCTGATTTCAGTCACCCCATCTGAATTTTCCCAGTGAAGAGTGTCACTGAACTGTTTGTATACTACACAGTGTCTGCAGGGAATGGGAGATTCAGAGTGTGTGTGTATGTGTATTAAAGTAAGACTCCATAGTGACATTATTTGCCTGTAATAATTACTCTATATTCATTTTTTTTAAGCAATCAATCAGAAGAGATTTTGCTTGTATGTATGTGTGTGTGTTTAGATATTATAATCAGCAAGATATTTTGACCATATTTTATTTATCCTTCTTTCCTCGAAATCAGAATGACACAATGATGGACAGACCACATAGGTGACACAGTGATGGACAGACCACATAGGTGACACAGTGATGGACAGACCACATAGGTGACACAATGATGGACAGACCACATAGGTGACACAATGATGGACAGACCACATAGGTGACACAATGATGGACAGACCACATAGGTGACACAGTGATGGACAGACCACATAGGTGACACAGTGATGGACAGACCACATAGGTGACACAGTGATGGACAGACCACATAGGTGACACAGTGATGGACAGACCACATAGGTGACACAGTGATGGACAGACCACATAGGTGACAATGATGGACAGACCACATAGGTGACACAGTGATGGACTGACCACATAGGTGACACTTGAACAAATTGGTTGGCATTCATCTCATGCCATAGCTTGTCTTTGGTCCTGAGACGGTGTCAGTTTTCTTCATTAATTAAATTCAGCTGCCAGAGGCTCATAATGCTCAAAGCATGGCAATGTCTGTTGCAGATCCTGCCCCACTTTCCACGCATCGTGCAGATTGGCATGGCCATTGAGCGCAGAGTGGACAAACTGAGCAAGGAGGAGAAAGACAAGCGCCCTGACCTCTACGTCCTAGCCATCGGGTATCGTTGTGTGAACTTTGTCTCCCTTCCTAGACCAGAATTTATTTTTCATCTCTGGACTCCTGTGTGTCTGGTTTCTATCTCAATGCTTTTATGACATACATGGCAACTAGTCTGTGCCCATACATGTGTACACAGACACAGATATTAACTCACAGTAACATAGGATGATAAAAAAAAAAGTGTGTGATGGATATTTTTTCCTTTCAAAATTGCTGCTTCAATAGATTTGGTTACTGATAGGATACTCTGTGGCTGCTGCTGCTTTCAGTGTGACCATTGTGGCTGCATTGCAGCACGGCACAGCCAGCACATCATCAGTCAGATGTGTTGCATCCCCAGAAATGGCAGCCCATATTTCATCTCCTTCAGGGTTACCTTGGCAAGGCACAGCTGTCAGTTTCCCCCAGTTTCAGCTCCTCTCAGCTGCTAATTATTCCATCCCATCCCAGCCCAGATGGGGCCAGCTGGTGCAAAGTTTAGCAGGAACTGACCACACTTGGACTAGGTAAAAGGAAGGGGTGTGATAGATATAGCACTCTTGACTGAGCAATGTTGGATTTATGCACTGTGAAGGGTCACAAGGAAGGCATCGTTTACTGTGCATGGGTGGGGTCTCTTGTGTCTGTGTTGAGTAGCTCCTGATCACATCAGCGGTACATACTAGGACCAGCTGTAAAGCTTCCTGTGGCTGAGGAGAGGAGGGGAGAGAGAGAAGCACACCATCTATTTCATTGCAGACAGTCCCAGAAGAATGTGCCCGTTCAGATGACAGTCTGAGACCAGGGCTGAAAGGAGCATAAAATGCCAGACATGTTTGTCTTACTGGTGAACTGAAGAAGATTAATGCCCCGGAGAAGTGAGAAACGGGCGTGGAGATTTGCTGTAGACAGGACATGAATGAGATGACCTGTGTGTCATGTTGCTGCCCATCCATGTCCTTGTCTGTTCTCTGTCATGCTCTCTCTCTCATCAGGGCAGTTTGCAGTGCTGTCTTCCTAAAGACAGGATTTCTTCTGTCATTCACAAAGCTACAGTCAACCAAACACATAAAAGACAGCACATTACAATACAGTGTATTCACAGGAGGTAGCTTTTCACAACAGTTACTTGGCAACTCGTGTCACACGCAATACACAAGACAGTGACAATAAATACTTTGACCGTGAAAGTGTCCAGATTTTATGAGCTAAACAACCACCAAAAAAGAAATAGTACTCTGAAACATTTTGGAAAAAGAAATGAAATAGAAGGTTTTTTTTTTTTACACTTACATACATGTATGTTTGTACACAAAATACACACAGACATATGCACGCATACACACTTACATGTGTACGTACACAACACACACACACACTCTCACAGTAACACACATACACACAGACACACAAAGACACACACACACACACACACACACACACACACCACACACACACACACACACACACACACACACACACACACAGAACATCTTGGGCACACGTTAAATCCTGTTCCGCTTTTTGTAGGAGTAGGCCATTGTATGTCAGTGGAAACAGATGAGAAGATTGACAAAACTGCATACACATGGGAACTGGATGTATAAAAGCACATGAGTGCTTATTCCATTATCCTCGATATAAAAGAATAAATAAATAAATAAAATAAAAAATAAACACCCACACATACAGAGCAGGCACAGGGTGAGAGAGGGGGAGAGAGAGAGAGAGAGAGAGAGAGAGAGAGAGAGAGAGAGAGAGAGAGAGAGAGCGAGCATGCCTGTGTATGTGTGAAGTTTGGATCTGACATGCCTCTGCTGCTTGTTTTTTCAGCTACTCGGGTCAGCTGAAGATGAGGAAGGCCACCTGGGTGCCAGAAACAGAGTTCCACATCAAAGAGGTCAGTCACTGTTTTCTCCTTCCTTCCTTCCTTGTCTTGTTATTGCTATCAGTTATTAACTCAGTCAGTCTTCATCTTCTGGGACGTCATTGTGGGTTGTTGTGTTCTCTGCTTTCAAAGGGGTGTTGTCTGGCATCATCAATTCATGCTGAAACATAGCCTAGTCTTTACTCAGGTCTCTTAGACAATGTAGTATTTCAAGGAAAAACAAAATGCCCTTTTTCATATTAAAATATTGAAATGAATATTGAAAGCTGCTACCTGTAAGAATGATAATGTGATTTGTTTCAAAGTAAATAGGCTCACCCCAGTGATGCCAGCAAAGCATTGGCAGCTGAAAGAGTAAATGTCTTGATCACAGTTTCCTAGTGCATGCAGAGGAATGCAGGACTGAGGATAGCACAGCTGACACTATTCACTTCTGGTGGGATCAGTGCACAGCTTGAGTATTTGTCTTTACAGAGCAAAGGGGCAAACAAGGGAGGTAGGATTGATGAAGATGTCTTCTTCATTATGTGTGTGTACAGAACAAGGTATATAGGATTGGTGAAGATGTCTTCTTCATTATGTGTGTGTACAGAACAAGGTATATAGGATTGGTGAAGATGTCTTCATTATGTGTGTGTACAGAGCAAGGTATATAGGATTGGTGAAGATGTCTTCTTCATTATGTGTGTGTACAGAACAAAGCAAGGTATATAGGATTGGTGAGGATGTCTTCATTATGTGTGTGTACAGAGCAAGGTATATAGGATTGGTGAAGATGTCTTCATTATGTGTGTGTACAGAGCAAGGTATATAGGATTGATGAAGATGTCTTCTTCATTATGTGTGTGTACAGAGCAAGGTATATAGGATTGGTGAGGATGTCTTCATTATGTGTGTGTACAGAGCAAGGTATATAGGATTGGTGAAGATGTCTTCATTATGTGTGTGTACAGAACAAGGTATATAGGATTGGTGAAGATGTCTTCTTCATTATGTGTGTGTACAGAGCAAGGTATATAGGATTGGTGAAGATGTCTTCTTCATTATGTGTGTGTACAGAGCAAGGTATATAGGATTGGTGAGGATGTCTTCATTATGTGTGTGTACAGAGCAAGGTATATAGGATTGGTGAAGATGTCTTCTTCATTATGTGTGTGTACAGAGCAAGGTATATAGGATTGATGAAGATGTCTTCTTCATTATGTGTGTGTACAGAACAAAGCAAGGTATATAGGATTGATGAAGATGTCTTCTTCATTATGTGTGTGTACAGAGCAAGGTATATAGGATTGGTGAGGATGTCTTCATTATGTGTGTGTACAGAGCAAGGTATATAGGATTGATGAAGATGTCTTCTTCATTATGTGTGTGTACAGAGCAAGGTATATAGGATTGATGAAGATGTCTTCTTCATTATGTGTGTGTACAGAACAAAGCAAGGTATATAGGATTGGTGAGGATGTCTTCATTATGTGTGTGTACAGAGCAAGGTATATAGGATTGGTGAAGATGTCTTCATTATGTGTGTGTACAAAGCAAGGTATATAGGATTGGTGAAGATGTCTTCTTCATTATGTGTGTGTACAGAGCAAGGTATATAGGATTGGTGAGGATGTCTTCATTATGTGTGTGTACAGAGCAAGGTATATAGGATTGGTGAAGATGTCTTCTTCATTATGTGTGTGTACAGAGCAAGGTATATAGGATTGATGAAGATGTCTTCTTCATTATGTGTGTGTACAGAGCAAGGTATATAGGATTGGTGAGGATGTCTTCATTATGTGTGTGTACAGAGCAAGGTATATAGGATTGGTGAAGATGTCTTCATTATGTGTGTGTACAGAACAAGGTATATAGGATTGGTGAAGATGTCTTCATTATGTGTGTGTACAGAACAAGGTATATAGGATTGGTGAAGATGTCTTCTTCATTATGTGTGTGTACAGAACAAAGCAAGGTATATAGGATTGGTGAAGATGTCTTCTTCATTATGTGTGTGTACAGAGCAAGGTATATAGGATTGGTGAAGATGTCTTCTTCATTATGTGTGTGTACAAAGCAAGGTATATAGGATTGATGAAGATGTCTTCTTCATTATGTGTGTGTACAGAACAAGGTATATAGGATTGGTGAAGATGTCTTCTTCATTATGTGTGTGTACAGAACAAAGCAAGGTATATAGGATTGGTGAAGATGTCTTCTTCATTATGTGTGTGTACAGAGCAAGGTATATAGGATTGGTGAAGATGTCTTCTTCATTATGTGGTGTGTACAGAGCAAGGTATATAGGATTGGTGAAGATGTCTTCTTCATTATGTGTGTGTACAGAGCAAGGTATATAGGATTGGTGAAGATGTCTTCTTCATTATGTGTGTGTACAGAGCAAGGTATATAGGATTGGTGAAGATGTCTTCATTGTGTGTGTGTACAGAGCAAAGTATATAGGATTGGTGAAGATGTCTTCTTCATTATGTGTGTGTACAGAACAAGGTATATAGGATTGGTGAAGATGTCTTCATTATGTGTGTGTACAGAGCAAGGGGCAGGCAAGGGAGCAGCTGCTGCTTCAGCTGCCAAGGAAGGCACCCAGGCCGCCAGTGGCAAGAAAAGCGAGGATGGTGAGTGTAGAGATGCCAGGGTGAGATTGCACACTCTGTACAGCGTGGGGTCACCCCTGCATTGTGTGGAGTGTGGTAGTCGGGCTGTACCTCTGGTGTTGGTCCAAACCACCCACCCTTTCCCATAGCAGGGCTAATGTAGGGTTGAAGTCAGACAAACTGTTGCTTTGCATCAGAATCATAATCAGGATGACCTACATATCTGGAAGGGTTTATTCATCACTGTAGTGGAGTGTTTTTCTTTGTTTTGTTTTTTTTCCTCTTCAAAACATGAAGCTTTTTTCAAGATGGCATACATCACCTTCAAGGATTAATCTGATGGCCTCTTTGTAAAGTATTTTATCAAATGCGTTTTGCTAGAAGTTCCCCCCCCCCCCCCTCTCTCTTTCTCTCTCTCTCATTGTCACTGTCACTGTCTGTCTGTGTCTCTCTGTCTCTCTCTCTCTCTGTCTGTCTCTCTCTCTCTCTGTCTCTTTCTCTTTCTCTCTCTGTCTGTCTGTCTCTCTCTCTCTCTCTCTCTCTCTCCTCTCTCTCTCTCTCTCTCTCCTCTCTCTCTCTCTCTCTCTCTCTCAACACACACACACACACAACACACACACACACACACACACACACACACACACACACACACACACACACAACACCACACACACACACAATCTTTATTGATATCTTTCTTTTTGAAAACTGGAAAAGAAGAGAAAACAAATTGAACAGTGTCCTCATTTCCATATCTCAGACCTGTCCAGATTTTCTAGTTGATGAGATAAATCAAAACGTTGATGGACTTTTGTACAGTGGAAAGCAATAGTGAAAAAACAATGGGAAACAGGAAGAAAAGAAAAAAACATAATTCTTAAAAAACTGAAGAGAAAAGGTGGTTTTTTTTCCTGTTGAAAATGCATATCGCAAACAATGCGTAGAAATACTGAAATGCTGTGAAAATTACTGAAAATTGCCATGAGAATACTGAATTCAGTGGTATGGGGGTGCACTGGTCTGCTCCCCTAAAAATATTGTTGACTGTAACTTTTGGGAAAGGATGATGTTTGTGAGTGAATGAAAATGACTGGGCAGCATTGAGGGTGAAATGTTGTTGCCCTGCATCCCATCAGCTTATGACCCCCATGTGTGATGTCCACAGCCAAGCATCGGGACGGGCGCCCTGCAGAGTCCAAGTCAGAGAGCCGAGAGGACCGCAGCAAAGACAAGTCAGAGCGGCGGGACAAGGGAGAGAAGCGTGATAAAAGGGAGAGCAAAAAGTCCGCTGTGAATAGTGCAGATGTTCAAGAACATGGTGACACTTCAACGTGAGTATTCTACAGGGAAGATTCAATTTGTAGCGGAGGAATGTCTGAGGAGAATGTGTGTGTGTGCAGAAAACATAGCAAAGACAAAGGTGTGTTGTGTGTGTGTGTGTGTGTGCAGAAAACATAGCAAAGACAAAGGTGTGTTCTTTGTGTGTGTGCAGAAAACATAGCAGAGACAAAGGTGTGTTCTGTGTGTGTGTGCAGAAAACATAGCAGAGACAAAGGTGTGTTCTGTGTGTGTGTGCAGAAAACATAGCAAAGACAAAGGTGTGTTGTGTGTGTGTGCAGAAAACATAGCAAAGACAAAGGTGTGTTGTGTGTGTGTGCAGAAAACATAGCAAAGACAAAGGTGTGTTGTGTGTGTGTGCAGAAAACATAGCAGAGACAAAGGTGTGTTCTTTGTGTGTGTGCAGAAAACATAGCAGAGACAAAGGTGTGTTGTGTGTGTGTGCAGAAAACATGGCAAAGACAAAGGTGTGTTCTTTGTGTGTGTGCAGAAAACATGGTAAAGACAAAGGTGTGTTGTGTGTGTGCAGAAAACATGGCAAAGACAAAGGTGTGTTGTGTGTGTGCAGAAAACATGGCAAAGACAAAGGTGTGTTCTGTGTGTGTGTGCAGAAAACATGGCAAAGACAAAGGTGTGTTGTGTGTGTGCAGAAAACATGGCAAAGACAAAGGTGTGTTCTTTGTGTGTGTGCAGAAAACGTGGCAAAGACAAAGGTGTGTTCTGTGTGTGTGTGCAGAAAACATGGCAAAGACAAAGGTGTGTTCTTGTGTGTGTGCAGAAAACATGGCAAAGACAAAGGTGTGTTCTTTGTGTGTGTGCAGAAAACATGGCAAAGACAAAGGAGCAGAGGAGAAGAAGTCCAAGGATTCCACCCCCACCTCCAGAGGAGAGGCAGAAGAGGGGGGCCGGCAGAAGGAGGGCAAGGGAGACAAGCCTGCCAAGGAGGAGAAGGCCAAGAAGGGAGACAAGAAGGACAAGGAGCGCAACAAGGAGCGGGACGAGCGGCGGGAGGAGAGAGCCAAGGAGAAGGAGGAGCGCAAGCGGGGTCACAGGGGTCACGAGGAGGAGGAGATGGTGGCCACATCCTCGTCACACCGACGTAGCCTGGAGCCGCCCTCCTCAATGGACGACAGGGGTCAGTCTGCCCTCTTCACCTGTCTGTCTGTACCTGTAGTTCACTTCACCTGTCTGTACCTGTAGTTCACTTCTTCACCTGTCTGTACCTGTAGTTTCACTTCATCACCTGTCTGTACCTGTAGTTCACTTCTTCACCTGTCTGTCTGTACCTGTAGTTCACTTCATCACCTGTCTGTACCTGTACACTTTGTCACCTGTCTGTACCTGTAGTTCACTTCATCACCTGTCTGTACCTGTAGTTCATTTCTTCACCTGTCTGTACCTGTAGTACATCACCTGTCTGTACCTGTAGTTCACTTCATCACCTGTCTGTACCTGTAGTTCACTTCATCACCTGTCTGTACCTGTAGTTCACTTCATCACCTGTCTGTCTGTACCTGTAGTTCACTTCTTCACCTGTCTCTACCTGTAGTTCACTTCACCTGTCTCTACCTGTAGTTCACTTCTTCACCTGTCTGTACCTGTAGTTCACTTCTTCACCTGTCTGTACCTGTAGTTCACTTCATCACCTGTCTGTGCCTGTAGTTCACTCCATCACCTGTAGGCACTAGCTGGTCATGCCCTCTTCACCTGTCTGTATAGTTCATCACCTGTAGGGATTGGCTAATCAGGCCTTCTTCACCTGTCTGTACCTGTAGTTCTTCACTTGTTTCATACTAAATACTATCGAGTAACGCCCACACCATTGAGGTTTTTTTTCATAAAAACAAACAAAACAAAACCAACGCAGTATATATAATAATCATTTGTCAGTGAAACCATTTTTGATGCACAAAAGGATTTTTTTAAAGAAAGAATTAAGAATTGCTGAGAAGTTTAATCAGTATTCAAAATCATAGGTTTGTACGCTGCATTTGTTGGGTTTGTTGTTTCTTTTATGTTACTCATTTTGTACTGGCTAATTGCTTCCTTTGGTATGCACTCTATCTGTACTGGCCATTTGTATGGGTTACAAGATTGTTAGAACAAAAAGGCAACCATAGACAAAAATAAAATTTTTATGCGAGATGTAAGAGAAAATAAGTTATCTAACTGCAAACTTTGACAGTATTATTTTATCTGTTATGGAATGATTTATCAATTACAGAAAAACTTTCCAATGCTACTCAATGAGTGTGAAAAGTTTTCATATAATTAAAGATCCATTAATGTAGATTCACCTTTGAATTGTAGAAATAGAATGGGCAAATGTGTCTGCACAGTGATGTTCACTTTGGAATCAACACACTATCGGTAGGCCATATTTAAACTGAAATGATCACAGCAAACGCCTTCTTGTCAAGTGAAGAGACAAACTCTGCCCTACTCATTCTTTAAGTGCGTTACAGAAACACTGACTGGCACAGCTAAAGTCTCCCCTACTCATTCTCTAAGTGCAATACTGAAACAAAGGCTTTCACGGCTAGTCTGAAGGCACATGTGCTTTCTAAGGTGACTCTAGAATACAACTGTATCCTTCAGTTTTGCACATACCCTATGTCTTGTGCGCTACAGAATTTTAAAGTCCAGGTTTGTTATTGCCTATTTTAGTAACTAACCAAGAGAGATAAGCATCAGGTACACTTCAGTATATCATAGGATAGAAAGAATTAACGCTGATGTGTCAGTAGCAAAGATAGAGATACACTACTTATTCTTCAAACACTGATACCTAAGGTCTGGTTAGCTTTAGCTAGGCTTCTAGAAGTAGCAAAGGACATTACAGTAGATTGGTGCCGTTTATTAATATTGGATTACCATGTTTTTAATTTGATCTAGTAGCAGTCCAATATCCTTCCAGAAAAAAGGTGTGATTTCCACAGCAGTTTGTGAGCTGACGTTTTCCTTATGTTACAGAAACAAAACGTCGGAAACTGGAGATGGCTGGATCAAGTTCTCAGGTTAGTATAGAATTAATGGAGGTGTGTTGATAACAACATCCCCTGACAACTCCACTTCCAGTATTCCAGTCCAGCACACTGCCTGCGGGGAGGGACCACAGCATGCACAGGTTGGCCAGGAACGGGCGGGGCTTCTCTGCTGAGTCAAGTCTTCCAGGCCACTGCGGGCAGGTGTCGGTCAACCTTTGTCCCTCCTTCAGTCAGAGGAGGGAGCACGCAGCGCTGAGGGATCTCCACCTGGGAAGAGGCAGCATCCTCACCGCCCTCTCTCTTTAAATAATCTGTTTTGCAGGATGGTCCAGTGGGGCTTCAAACAGCCACACTCCCTCCAGTCCATGCCGCTGTCACTGCCGCCTTCATCGTCGTCTTCTTGTCGTCCCCAGGTCTTCATGGGAAGCTGGTTTGTTCCAAGTCTTGTGCCATTGTTGCTGCTGATGAAGTGTGCCCTGTGCCATGCCATACCATGCCATTTCCAGTGTGTGTTTTTCTGCCTCCTTGTCTGTGCCTGTATGCCATTGCCTCACTGTGGGAAAGTGGGGACTTCTGGCTATCCACCAGTTGCATGAAAACAGTTCTCCATCTGTTCGTCTCTCTGCTGCTCTCTCAGTGTTGCTGTGTTTCCAACCTGCTTCACTCCAGGGAAATAAAATCTTTGTGCAATTGCGTCTACATTTTTTTTTCCAAAAGAAATCCATTAAAATTCATCGAGAGGTATTTTTCGCCCAGTTAGAGTTTGGTCACAAATTTCCTGAAGTAAAAAAGTCAAGAGAAAGTTGAAGAAAAGAATGGGGAAGAATAAAACGCCTGTGTAATGGAAAGAAGCAAGAAGTGTGAATGGAATACTGCCAGTCTACATGTCGTCAGGAATGTTCGTTAGTGCTCTCACAGGGGAGAGGGAAAGTGAAATGCATCAAGATTGCTGAGGGTGACTTTGTGTGTTGTTGTGGTCTTTCTTCATGACAGTGTGATCTCATCTGTGGTCAAGTTGCTCATCACAGACAGAGACTGCAGAGGTTTTTTAATCCTAAGATTATAGAAATCAAATTCTTCTTTTCTTCTTTTTTATCTTTTTTTTTTTTTTTTTTTTAAAGAAAAATCTAAGAAGGAAGTTTTTGAGCATACAAAGACAATGCTGCTGAAAGTGGTGATCTTTGAATGAGTGTGTATAGAGCTGCTGTTGTGTTGTTGAGTGGGAAGTGTATCTGAGTGCATTGGTGCAGATCTCACACCACCACAGTCAGAAATGAATCTGAATGCATTTCCTTTGGCCTGATCTCCCAGTGCTACGGTGGACTTTGTATAGACAGCACAGTCCCATGAAATAGTCCCATGCCAGGCCCATTCCACAAATCTGGCTGCTGTTGATAGCTCAGGTCTACAAATGTTTGTAGTGAAGAAAATTCAGGATCCATCCAACTGGTCAGGATAAACAGCAATGGAAAGTGTGAGTGTAGAAGAGACCTGTATCCTGTTCCTTGGGCAGCTAAGTAAACGTCAGCCTCAGCACACAAGATAAAGCCGATTGCTGTCAAGTGTTCGCTTGCTGTGAATAATTGCTCTGTTTTTAGTTGTAAAGACTTGGCAACAAGCAAATAGCACAAACTGAAATAGACTTGAGTTCTTTGTGCTACAGGAAATCTTTTTTTTTTTTTTTTTTTTTTAAATTATTTTTCATTGGCATGTCAGATAATTGTCTCACCAACGCCGTCCAGTGTGGAAAAACCTGTGTAAATTTACACTGTATCATTGCATGGTGCCCATTCATGCAGTTTTGCATGGACTTCAATAAGGTCTTACTGCAGCACTGCATTTATCTTGTGTATTTATCAGAGAATTCATTATGAACTGCTGTAAGAGCTGTTAAAAAGAGACAGTTTACCAAGCCATCAGAATTGAAGCAGAGAATTGGGATGGAGTGAGTGCCTGGAGGCTGACATCTGTCCATTACCGTCTGAATCAACATGAAGAAAATGTCAGCCCTAGCTATCACTCTTCCATCCTCAGAAATGTATCTGCCAGAACCTCCAAGATATCCAAAGGCAGGCAGAAAGCATCAAGGGCTGGTCCTCATTGGTTGTATTGCTGAGGAGTCTGCACAGCTACCAAAGCCTGAGAGAGGTCAGCAGCCCTGCGCCCTGAAGCCACCTAGGTCTGCTGCTGCTGCTGCGGTCATCCCCAGAAAGGAAAGGCAGGAGTTCAGTGGTCAGTGATCAGTCAGGTGCAGAACGAGGTCCGTCCGTCCGTCCAGTCATCACCTTGTTCCCAGGGAGCAGGGAGGGAGTCCGTGTAGCAGGAAGCCGTGAAGGGGAGCGTGAAGGAGCCACCAGGAGCCACAGAGCCGTCAGGAGCCACAGAGCCGTCAGGAGCCACCAGGAATCACAGAGCCGTCAGGAGCCACCAGGAATCACAGAGCCGTCAGCACAAGTTCAGAAGAGAGCCGCTGTGAGGTCCTGGGCAGCATGTTACAGCGCTAACCACTCTTCAACCACAGTCAAGCATAGAGCTACCTCTGCCAGTTCCTCTTCAACAGTGGAGTTGTCTTCAGTACCTCAAGAGAAGAGAAGCAAAGCAGCATTCGTCAGGAGGATTCAGCATTCCACATGTCTTCAGTGCCATCATTCATTTCCTTATTTTGTGGTCATCAATAGACTAGCTAGACTGTGTTACAGAGAAACGTGGAGTCGTGGCGGGGAATTACAGTTTGGTGTGCAGATTTCTTCTATTAGGCAGCTTGTTCACTCTGCCACAAGTGCAAAGGCAGTGATGTGATTCGGTGGAATGTTAGGGGTGTTGGGAGGGGGGGGGGTGTATGTGTGTGTGACGTTTATTTTTTAAAAAATCTTTTTTGAAAATCTGCCATGACTTCGAGCAGAATCAGAATTTGTGTCCATATCAACAGTGATGAGTGCATCATCTAGTGGACGTGACATTTGAGTTTATGAAGATTTTTATCTGTTTTACTTTGTTCTATTTCATTTCATATTTTTTGCTTTTTATTTATTTTTAGGTCGCTTTCTGTACATGTGTGAAAATGGTGGGTGTGTTAGCTGCATTCCCTTGAGACACATGCACAAGCAAGTCTTTGTGAGCAAAAATCGTCCATCATGGTGCTGGAATAATCATGTGATTTAAGGTAGAACAGATACTGACGTTTTTTTGCAGAGGACAAGTGTTCTGCCAGTTGGAAAACCTGATGGATCACTTCTTTGCAACTGGTAGTGCGTTCTGTTCTTTCTGTAGGGAAGGAACCACAGGCTTCATTGGGTGTTAACACCAGCTGGTGATGACAGTATTAGAAAGGAAAATGGATGTGCACATGTAGGTAGGAGTTTTGGTGCTTGTTTGTGTAAATGTAGTGTTCCTGTGTGTGTATGAGCATTCATGTGTGCGAGGACATGACTGCAATGTGTAAGTGTTACTAAGTGCACAAATATGTAGTTGGAGGTGGAGTTTTTTTTTTCTTTTTTTCTTTTTTTTTTTGGGAAAAAATTTCTGGATGTGAATCTTTGTAATTTTTACAGGAAACATTGTGTGTGTGTGCTTTCTTAACTCCGAATCGTAACATCAATTAAGGAAGGCTAAGCTAATTTGCATCTCCCCCCCCCCCCCCCCCCTCTTTCCTCAAGCTGCTTTGTCTTGTCTTCATCATGTGAGGTGATGAAAGGCCAGCAGAACCACACAGCTGTCTGGACTTGGTTTTTAAAGCAGACTTGTAGTCAGGTTTTCCTTTTTCCCACAGCAAAGTTGGGTTTTAAAGCGGACTTGTAGTCGGGTTTTCCTTTTTCCAGCAGCAAAGTTGGGTTTTTAAAGCGGACTTGTAGTTGGGTTTTCCTTTTTCCAGCAGCAAAGTTGGGGTTTTTAAAGCAGACTTGTTGTAAGGTATTCCTTTTGTGTTTCCCGCAGGGAAGTTGGGGTTTGTAAAGCAGACTTACAGTCAGGTATTGCTTTAAAACAGACTTGTAGTCAGGTATTCCTGTAAAATGGACTTGTAGTAAGGTATTCCTTTTTCCCACAGCAAACTTGCTTTTTCTTTTAAAACAGACTTGAAGTAAGGTATTCCTTTATCCCGCAGCAAAGTTTTTTTGTTTTTTTTTTAAAACAGACTTGTAGTAAGGTATTACTTTTTCCCACACCAAAGTTGGGTTTTTTTTAAAACAGACTTGAAGTAAGGTATTCCTTTTTCCCACACCAAAGTTGGGTTTTTTTAAAACAGACTTGAAGGAAGGTATTCCTTTTTCCCACAGCAAAGTTGGGTTTTTTTATAACAGACTTGAAGGAAGGTATTCCTTTTTCCCACAGCAAAGTTGGGTTTTTTTATAACAGACTTGAAGGAAGGTATTCCTTTTTCCCATACCAAAGTTGGGTTTTTATAACAGACTTGAAGGAAGGTATTCCTTTTTCCCACAGCAAAGTTGGGTTTTTTTATAACAGACTTGAAGGAAGGTATTCCTTTTTCCCACAGCAAAGTTGGGTTTTTTAAAGCAGACTTGAAAGAAGGTATTCCTTTTTCCCGCAGCAAAGTTGGGGTTTTTAAAACAGACTTGGTGTAAGGTATTTCTTTTTCCCGTGGCAAAGTTGGGGTTTTTAAAACAGACTAGTTGTAAGGTATTCCTTTTGTGTTTCCCGCAGGAAAGTTGGGGTTTTTAAAGCATACTTGAAGTCAGGTATTCCTTTTGTGTTTCCGGCAGCAAAGTTGGTCACAAGAGTTTTGGCTTACTGAAAGATTGTTGGTGCACAATTTTATTTAGGTTGTCTATTTGTGCTGCAAAGTTCTATCAAGTAGTATTACTGCTTTTGCTGAAGGAACAATGTATTTGTTTTTAATGGTAGTTCATGACCCATATGTATGGTGGTGTATAGTACATTGCATGTAGAGAGGGATGATGGCAGGGCAAATGAGAGAGTAGGATAACTGGGTGTTGCCAGCTCAATGGATCAGTATTGAGGAGGCAGTTTCTAAATGCTCATATAACACCTGTTTTCAAACAAGCAAATTTTTTTCACCCCCAAATTTTGAATTAAAAAGTGCTAATTTTTAACTTTTAAAAAAGTCCTGAATTTTTATTGGTGTCAGAGGAGGGAGTGGACAATTGGCAGGAAAGGCTTTAATCTTTAGTGCACACATGGCACAGCAAACATCAGAACTGTCCATACACCAGACACCGTGAACAATGCACTGGACCTGATAACAACCCCCCCCCCAGCTGCATTGAAAGTGAGGTCTGGTGAAGTGTGTACCACCAGTGTATACCATCGCCAGTATTAGGAAAACTCTTGTCTCAGTAGAAGATAAAGGTAGATAATGGTAGACTTTTTTTGTTTTGTTTTTTATTACTTTGCTGTGTATTTTTGCGTATTCCTTTTTTACCCCTTGTAAAAGACTTGGAAACGTTTTTACCTGGTAGTTGCATTAGTTTATCATACAAGCATACCTGACCTGACCCGAACATTACTTTTGTAAAGTGAAGAAAAGTGGCAAGCTTATTTGAAAGTCAAGGACGAAATAAAAGCTAAATAAAATACAGCAAAAGTGTTGACATTTGGTTGCATATGTGTTGTTTTATATAGGGCCAGACATAGTAGTGAAAGTAGGACCAAAATGATTTTTTTCCCCTTCACCATTTTGGTTTTTGATGGATATCAGATCTCTAGTTTCTCCTTTATTTTGTGCGCAAGTTAAATTGTGTGTGAGAAATGTCATGAATATTGAAAAAGAAGGCCCTCAAGCCCAGCTGTGTTTGTTCAGTGCTGGTCAGTGCTCCTGTCTTCTTTTGTTTCCCCTTTTCTTAGTTTTGCGCCTTTGCAGTGTTCTGACCACACAGCCCTGCTCTGTTTGTTCAGTGCTGGTCAGTGCTCCTGTCTTCTTTTGTTTCCCCTTTTCTTAGTTTTGCACCTTTGCAGTGTTCTGACCACACAGCCCTGCTCTGTTTGTTCAGTGCTGGTCAGTGCTCCTGTCTTCTTTTGTTCCCCTTTTCTTAGTTTTGCACCTTTGCAGTGTTCTGACCACACAGCCCTGAGTTTGCTCAGCAGTGAGCTCAGGTAGTGCTCTCAAATGGGCCATGACTTTTTATGTCCTTGAATCAAAATTTTGTCCACTTTAAAAATAAGAAAGGATGTGTCAATGGGAAGTTTTTTAGTATCACATGTTAGGACATAATTCAAGGCCCTTGCACGCCTTTTAACCTGAAAAAATTATTACAGATAAAACTTTTTTTTTAAGGAAATCTAGGGTGACAAAGTTAAATGACATGATTCTTGACCTCTCCACAGGTGAGAAACAGTGTGTATGAAGAATAGTAGTTCAGTAACTCCAGTTGTTCCGTTTATTGCTGAGTGGCCATTTTGTCGTGTTTCCAGAGAGGTCAACATGAACAGCATCTGTGATACAGGGGGTATGACACATCTGTTTGATAAGAAAAAAAACTGGTGGTGTTGGTTGGAAAAAAACGTGATGTTTTCCTCATAGGGTCTGTCTGCCCTTCACTACCAGATGCATGATGGCAAAGTTTGTCATAGGGGAAAACTTGTGTCACCAGAAACCATGAAAATATCTGTGTCTAAATTAACCCTTTGACTGCCCATATAAAGAACCCGAACCTGAATCTGCTCTGCCAAAGGATTTTTGCCCAAATGGGGTAATAATTCACCAAAAAATCTAGCATCTAAACTACCAACAATTTGATATTGATATGTGTACAACTTTTGCACAGAATTGAATTCTGCATTAAAGCAAATTAATTTGAAGGCCAAGTTGGAATTTATAAACATGCCTGAATCATCCAAAAATAAACATAAAAAATAAAAAACTGCTCCAGTCAGCCAACGAAACTGAAGAAAAAACAGACTTTCCATCCACACAACGGGATTTCCCAACCATATATGGGTAGAGGGAATCCCACACAAGCTTAAAATATCAATTGTTTTGGAATGGACCTTAAAACGAAGTTAGCAAAAATTGGGAAAATCGGTGCACGTCATATGACGTGGTAAGGCACTGGGAGTGTGCTATCAGTAGCACGTCATATGACGTGCTAAGGCAGTCAACGGGTTAAAATGATATCAAAATGAATGACCTTCATAAGCAAGTGCAGATTGGTGGAGAAGAGAAGCCAGAGAGTATTTTTTGTTTTTGTTGCCCCCCCCTTTTCAGCATTAGGGATGGTAAGGAGCTGGGTTAGAGAGGTGAGAAATAGGGTGAGAGTGTTAGCGACTTGGTGCTCAAGGCCAGTGTTCTCTTTCAGCATTTTTAGAGGTATTGTAGAACAAGGCTGTAGAGTAAAAGTTTGCCATTTTGGGGGGATGGGGGGGTTGTATGCTGGTTTTTTGTTTGTTTTTTTGTTGTTGGGGTGAGGTTGTTCCTTTGTTATATTTCTTCAAAAGCTCCTGTTTGTTCAAGTCCTCTGTTTCTCATTTGAAATAAAGAAGTAATGGACATAAGGCATCAAATGTGACAAAGTGAATAGTTACTAAGAGCAGATAATAAAGCCCCCCCACCCACTTTTTTTTTTTTCAATTCAGATTTTTCTTCCTTACATATATATATATATATATATATATAATATATATATAATATATATATATATATATATATATATATATATATATATGTAGTGCTGGCACAGTGCATTGCCTAAGAATAGCAAAATGATCAAAATAGAATTACCGTATTTCTGGCCCACTTAATCAAACAGGAAAATCTCAGGTTGGAACTCAGGTAGAGTGGGTCAGACAGATGTTGTATATGATGTAGAATCCTGGTTATTGTGTCGAGTAAGAGTTTGGCCTTTTTGTGACTTTGGCCTTGTGTGTGACTGAAATCTTCACCTGCACTGCGGGGTTCTGCACAGTGCGCAGGGAGGGAGGGAGGGCAGTTCTTCAGGCACTGGAGAAGCTCTGCCTTCCAGCCTGCCTCTCTGCCAGCCTGCGTCTTTCCCTGCCAGCCTGCCTGTCTGCCTGTCTGCCTGCTGCATCGCTGTTGACATTGGGCCACAGTGATTGTCTCTGATTGTTAACTTGATGTGATGTGTGGCTGTTGAAGTTTCTATTTTCAGTCATTGACATTGATTCATCAGCAATTTTCTGTCTTTGTCTGTCTGTCTGTCTCTCTGTGTCTGTCTCTCTCTCTGTGTCTGTCTGTCTGTCGGTCGGTCGGTCTGTCTGTCTGTCTGTCTGTCTGTCTGTCTGTCTGTCTGTCTGTCTGTCTGTCTGTCTGTCTCTCTCTCTCTCTCTCTCTCTCTCTCTCTCTCTCTCTCTCTCTCTCTCTCTCTCTCTCTCTCTCTCTGTGTACACATGGTCATGCTAATAGCATACTGATAAATTCTCTACTTACAGAAGAGCAAAGTTATAAATGATACTGTGATAAGGAATGTACTTGGTCAAACCTTCAAAAGATATTCTCTGCATTTTGGTAAAAACTGTTTTAAAGCAGGAGAGGCTGCATCAGACTTACTGCAGTTTTTTTCAGGCTGATGCTGATGCTGAGAGCAACAAAATCTTCTGCAGAGGTCTGTGTTTAACACAGAAAATCACTATGGGCTGTTATTTATATTTTTGATAGCAAGCGTTAGTTGGTGGTGTGTTGCATATATCAGCATAGAACCCTTGATCACCGCCAAAGTGACCCAACTGCAATGCAGGGCCTCTGGCTGTTTTTTTCTGTTGCCTCAGCATGGCTGGTGCATTTCTAAGATGGAAACTGTACAATTCCTTGCTCTGTTCCTTTACCATTACAAAAAATAAAACTATAATATACAGAAATGTCGTTATCTTGTTGAAGGTAAAGTTTGATTACCAGTGATCACTCTTAGGTGAAAAAAAAATTCTGTATACGTGTACAAAATAGGCAGTAAAAGCACTATGAACTTCCATTAGAAAAGACGGGTTTGCAGCCTCCTTAATGGCTATGTATTCCTGATGTGAGGGGATAGTTTCTTCCTGCCTTTGTCTTTGGTGAATGCTTTGAACACTGTTGAGAACATTCAAATTCAAATTCAAAATAAGTTATACAGTTCAGTGTTGAGATTGAGGTGGAGAGATTGTTGTGATTCACATTGAAAAAGCAGGAATGCAGTTCAGTTCAGTTTAATTCAGTTTTGGGTCAACTGATCAAGCAGATCAGGATACATGAAATCGGGATTACTGTTAATATGTAAACATAGTTTTTGTTTCTAAATAGTTTTGATGTTTGCATTGGCTTGTAAAAATACTGACCACTTTCAGGGCTGACATGAATGGAACACACACATAATCATTTGAAACCAGACGAGTTTTGCAGCCTAAAAACCATGGCATTTTAGTTTTACAGAGATTTTTCTGATTGAGATGCAGCTAAACACAGGATGGTTTGATCTTTTATTTTGTTTGCTTTTGTTTTGTTTTTTGTTAGTTCTTTTGGGACTGATTGGAGTAATTGACTGAAGGGGATCCTTTTTTCTACTTTAAAAAAAAATTTGTCTCACATTTTTTTTTCTAAGTATGAAAACCTTTTTTCAAATGCAATCCTGATGGAAACAAGAGAATGTGCAAATAAGCCACTTTTGAAGAAAAGTATAATTTACCAAAGCATTGATCTTGTTTTTTTGATTTGTTTGGGATTGAATAAATGCCAGTTTGTTGCATTTTAGCTTAATTTGTTGTTTGTTCTTTAATCATTATTATTATTATTTACAGTTTTTACTCCGCATACTACTTTTGATCAGATTTACATTGCAGTCCCCAAACTTCATCCCTTCCCACCCCCATCTATTCTATGCTGCTGTACTGGTAAAGGGTGGTTGCAACTTCACACTGTATTTTGTGATGGCCTAGAAGGTCCAGCACTTGTCTCAGAAGAAAGATCTATGGTAAAGGATAGTGGCAACATCACACTATTTTTTGATGGCCTAAAAGGTCCAGCACTTTTCTCACATCACAGCTGAAAAGGCCTTTCGTTTTTCATCATCCCCCATGCCTACTGGGGTGACTGCTGTGATTGTGTAGATGTGAGATAGATAGTACAAAGGCCTTATGCAGCATGCACACAGCAATGATGAAACAACTCATGGAAATCGTACACTTCTCCAAGTAAACTGAGTTACATGAAAAAGGACTGCTCTGATATGCTATGAAAGGGAGACCCCCCCCCGCAAAAGAACAATAGCAAATGCTGAATACCGTAGCACATGCTTTCCTGTGGGAGAGCAGCTTCGATTTCAGAAGTCCTAGATGATGAAAACAATCATACTGTACAATACAGGTCGAAGGTGATGCATTTGTGATACGAGCATTTCTAGTATGCAGCCTGCCTGACTCCCACTGTTGTGCAAAAGAAATCTCCAACATGACTGCATTGTTCATTGCTGGCATTGTTATAGAGTGTCTGAAGGATGTGCACCAATCCTTCCTCGCTTAGTGCTGAACATAATTTATGAGGGTTTGTGACAGTTCATCATGCCACACTCTTCGAAGTCAATGAAGTAAGGAAACAGATCTTTCTGATGTTGGCAATGTTTCTTGATGATAAGTGTACCATGAAAAAAACCCAAGTATTTGTGCTCCTGTCAGGTCTGAAGCCAGCATGTTCTGCTAGTCTCTGTTCAGAATGATTCCTGGTATTATCTTGCTTAATGGGCAGATAAACCTAATTCGGTAATTTTGACACTCTTTGGTCGCCTTTCTTTGAAGTTTTGTTTTAATTTTAATTTTTGATTTTATTCATTTATTTCGAGGATAATTGAAGTGGGATTATGAGAGACAGCGTCCATTCTTTCGGCCAGATCTTGTGTCCCAAATGGTTTGACAATGTGCTGTCAGTCTCTTCTCTATGTCTTGAGTTTTAGCATACTGTTTAGTCAATTACCTTGGCAGTTTGCTGATCAGTAAGTTAGTTGAGTTTTTTTTTTGTTTGGGTTTTTTTGGTTAACTTAAACTGTATTAAGTATATTACTGCAAAATTGTAACATTCCTGTCATACCATTGAAGGCTATGGTGTTGTTGCACATTGCCCCAACACTGGCGTTGACAGAAAAATGAGTCCCCCCCCCCCCCAACTACTTGACCATGCCTACTTGGCCCTGTCAGCCTCCATATGCTCATCCTCCCCACCCGTACCCCCCTCCTTCATGCAGTTTGTGCGTTTGGTAAGGACCTAAAAGGTATTTCTGGTAAATATTGTATGGAGAACTTTAAGGACGGAAGGTGGCAGGATAGTTCAGAGGTTCACTTGCCTAAAGAGTAAAGCTTGAGGTTCTAGGTTTTGTTCCCAATCTTGCTCTTTCTCTCCTGTTTAATGGCAAGAGCAAACTGAATGTCAGATCTTAGGGAGGAGAATCGAAGTCAGTTGGATTTGTGGACTTGCGCTCGTCAAAAGAACTTTAAAAAAAAATGTAAAAAATGAGGAGGAACCCTCCAACTGTCATGGTTGAATTGGGAGGTTCAGTTCCCAGCTGTATCCCTGAAGTTGGAATGTGGCTGCATTAATGGGAGGGGGTGGGGTTGCATATGGAAATTAATCTCACAATTGATGAACTTTGGAGCTGTGGCTGAGGAACAGTTACAAAATAGAGACTATCTTCCTACCTCACAATGTCTTTGGTAAGGACCTCTCTGCCTCTCTCCCTCCCTAATGACTGTACATCTCTGTTTCAAACTTCTGTTCTCCTCTGATCTGATTTGTAGCCCATGTGTGTTTATGATTTTTTTTCCCTTGCCAGTCACATAGAGTGTGTGTGTGTGTGTGCGTGTGTGTGCGTGCGTGCGTGCGTGCGTGCGTGCGTACCCCCATGTGTATGTTTTGGAAGTGACTTTATCTTGCACAGCTGTTTTCTGTCTTGGTTGCCATGTTTTTTCTCCCTTGTCCTCTCCTTACCTTTTTCTAAAAGATATTTTGATGTGTGGTTAGAGGGTAGAGTACATTTATTTATTGCCTGTTTTGTGCTTTATACATGTGGACATGTATGGTTTGTGAATAGTATATGATTATGTGGTGTGTGAGCAGTGAAAATGTGTATGGGTATTTACTGCAGGTTTTTGTGTGAGGTGGGGAATCAGATCTACAGGAAAGGGCTGATGTCTGTGAAAGTACTTGTTTCATCATGTTTTTATCATCGGTTTTCTGAGCACTTTTCAAATAGTTAAATTATGCAATCATTTAGTCTGTTTTGGGGGGGGGGGAAGGCTGTTAAGACATGAGATTTGTAATGAATTATGGAAAAGAACAGCAAGCTGTTAATGTTATGTAAAACTGGGAAAAAAGTATTTCAGAGGAGGAGGAAAAATGAGCTAGGCCTTCCAAGAAGAATTTCATCAGAGTTGCATTGAAAAACTGGAGCACAGATCTTATTGGAGTTTTGTATAAAAAAAAAAATAAAAAAAAGTTTATTATTGAATTCCCAGCATGGAAAGTTAAAGCATTGGAAATGAGTACTTTGTTCAGAAGTTGAGGAAAGAGAGGTTGGCACATTACTGGTTGTATTCAGTTGTTTTGGGTGTGGTTTTTGTTACCTCATATTTGTATTATAAAAGTGTATGATCCATTGATCCATGTGTGTATATCATTGGGGGAGGGGGGGGGGGGGGGGGGCAGCGTGAGTGGGATTGTGTGGATGTGCTTGTGAGCATGCACACTTGTGCATGGGGGAAGGGGGTACATGATTGATGACTTAGGCAGTCAGTGGAGTTTATATATAATGTTGTATCTGTATTTTTGTTAAATTTTGAAATTAGCTGTTGCTGCCATATTGCCTAAAGGAAAAAAAAGAGAAGATCCTTCAGATGTACTTTTATATTCTTGTCTGCGGGCTCTACATTAGCATGTCGCATTAGCGGACATGTTATGGCTGGGATCTTACCTCAGTTACAGGAAATGTGGCTTCATCATGGTCATAGTTCTATAACTCAGAGGGTAAACTTGGTGAAAGTCACAGCATGACGTGTCAGTTTTGACAATGTGGTCATCTGCTGAAGATTTCAGAATAAGGTTCTAGTACCTTTGACTGACTGAGCTGTCAGAGCAAAACTCTTTATTTACTGCCTACCACCTGCTGAAAATAAAAAGTTTTGTCAGTGCATAATGATGGAAAATTTTGCACATAAGCATGTCAGGAGAAAAAAACTTGTAGTTAATGCATAAGTTCAGATGTTTTGTACTTTTCATTTTACCATATTGTTTTTCTGTTAACAACAGAAAAAGCTGCTTATTCAAGAAAAGGCCTGAGGATCTGTTTAACAAAACAAAACAAAAAGAAAAGAAAAAGAGACTGTTAACAATGGCCTGTTGTGAAGAAATCTATTTTTACATGTGTAATGTCTGATATATATGGTGGTCTGACGTCTGATGTAAATGGCGATCTGACAGTGACAGTTACACTGCTGATTCGGTGAAGAGGCAGCATTGCTCAGGGAAATCTGATGGTGTAAAGTCCTGGGGCAGCAGCAGCAGCAGCAGCATTGTTATGGTTGTGATGATGTGTAATGTGGGTGGAATGTAAAGCAGTGGAGGGAGACCTGTCTGCTGTCTGTGCCATGTGCATTGTGTCATGCGCCATTTGCCCTCTTATGTTGTCCAGGACAGCCCAGGAGACCCCAGTAGCCGATCCAAGAACAAGGTGAGGCTTTCTTATGCTTAACTAAGAGAATGCCCTGCAGTTTTAAATATAGTGCTGAGATTTTTACTTACAAAAATACAGAATTTGCAAGCTATACAAGAAGGAAATGATACTGAATGTAGCATAAGATGAATGAGTGTAGTTATATAAGCAAAGACAAAACTAGGAAAAAGTGCATATTTTTTTGCTGTAAGAAACAAACGTTGTAACTCCAATTTTGGATAAACACGCAGTAGGAGTGCTGATTTTGTACCTGTTGTACAAAAAAGCATTAATCTTCATCTGGGTTTAAAGAATTTTTTTTAAAGATATAGACGCAAAACTCTTTAAAAAAAAGAAGAAGAGTATCCACCATTGTTTTAACCTTATACCAATAAAACATGAAAGTTACAAATTATTTAGTTTTTTTTCTGTCAAATCTTTTTGTAAAAATAACTTTTAAGTGCAATTGGAAATGTTTTTTGTTTTTGTCCTCTATACTAGGTGGAAACTTTATCAGATCACTGGAAGTCATTGCACTTCAGCTAGGGTAAACTGTCATATTGGAAGTCATTAGGGGGAAACTTTGTCATATTGGAAGTCATTAGGGGGAAACAATGTCATATTGGAAGTCATTAGGGGGAAACAATGTCATATTGGAAGTCATTAGGGGGAAACAATGTCATATTGGAAGTCATTACACTACAGCTAGGGTAATCTATATCATATTGGAAGTCATTACACTACAGCTAGGGGAAACTGTCATATTGGAAGTCATTACACTACAACTAGGAGAAACCATGTCATATCATTGGAAGACCTTACACTACAACTAGGAAAAACTATGTCATATAATTGGAAGTCATTACACTACAACTAGGGAGAAACTATGTCATATTGGAAGTCATTACACTACAGCTAGGGGAAAACTATGTCAAATTGGAAGTCATTACATGACAAGTATGGGGAAACTTTGTCAAATTGGAAGTCATTACACTACAGCAAGGGGGAAGCTATGTCAAATTGGAAGTCATTACACTTATGACTACAACCAGGGGGAAACTATATCACATCATTGGAAGTCATTACACTACAACTAGGGGGAAACTATATCACATCATTGGAAGTCATTACACTACAACTAGGGGGAAGCTATGTCATATTGGAAGTCATTACACTACAGCTAGGGGGAAACTATATCACATCATTGGAAGTCATTACACTACAAGTAGGGGGAAACTATGTCATATTGGAAGTCATTACACTACAGCTAGGGGGAAGCTATGTCATATTGGAAGTCATTACACTTATGACTACAACCAGGGGGAAACTGTCACATCATTGAAGTCTTTGCACTAGGGCTAGGGGGAAACTATGTCAGATCATTGAAAATCTTTGCTGCTGCACTAGGGACACACACACACACACACACACACACACACACACACACACACACACACACACACACAACACACCACCACCACACACCACACTTGTTAATTTTATATCCTTTGATAAAACAGTAGTTCAATCAATCAATAAATGTAGTTGAATGTGTGTGTGTGTGTGTGTGGGCATTGTTTTCATTTTAAGACTTTTAAACAGTCCCAAGATTGAAAGGGAGAAACAAGTAGAGACCTATGTGGCCTAGATAGACAAAGTCAGGAAGGGGGTAATCAGAGACTTAGGTGGAAATTGTTTCCCACATTAATTAATAATTAATACATGAAATTTGTATAGCGCTATCTCTTGTAAAGACAAATCAAAGCGCTTGCATTTGACCTACAGAGCCACAGATCATGCTGCCACCAGGCGCAAAGATCCCCAACTCCAACTCCCCGATTTTTCTTCAGGGATGGTGTCTAAACACGACACCTGTGTGCATGCTGGTTTGTTATAATTTTGTCATCCGCTCCTACCGGCACACGATGGCCTACTCTTCCGAAAGGTGGAACGGGGTTTTAACGTGTGCGCAAGATGTTCTGCGTGCATTCGCACACGGGGCCTCGGTTTCGAGTCTCATCCGAATGACTTTAGCTAAACTTAAAAAAATAGAGCATTAGTCTTGCAGTGTGTGGTAAAGGTTAGAGGGTGACGGGGTAATTTATCAGAAAACTGTTTTGAGGAGGAAATGCTTAACCCCCACAGTGGTGTGGTGTGGTGTTGTGTGGTGTTGAATTGAGGGGCACACCATACCTGTTTAATGAACAGTGATGCTTTTTTGAACAACACACAATGCTTTGAACGAAGATGGCTTGTGCACATCCAGCTCCATTCTTTACTTGTGAGAGTGCAGCACATCCGTGCGTGTGTAGGGAGGGTGCTGTGTCATGCAGGATAGTATGTCACCACCGTGTGCATTCCAGGGAAGGTCTGACCTACTGTTGTTGGTGAGAATAGCATTAGCTTCCGGGACAACTTGGTGACAGAAGGTCTTGTTTCTCAAAGCTTGTTGACATGGGAAGCATTGGCCTGATGGTTGATAAGGGGGGGGGGGGGGGACCTCAGAAATAGGTTGAGTGGCGGGAAGAACAGTGATATCTGGAGCTTCCTCATGGGGATGCCATGGGCCTGTCCAGTATAAATGGTATCCCCACCTTTTGGAAATTCTGTGATAGAAATTTCCTCTTTTCTATCAATATTTTTGTTTCGGCCTTGTTCCTATTCTTCCTGTTATTTTCTTGAATATTTTCTGCCACAGCGCACAAATCCAGTATAACTCAGTCAAGGGGCCAGTGCTAAAATTACCCCCTTCCTTTCACCCAGTCCAAGTGCGGTCAGTTTCTGCTGTAATTAGCACCAGCTGGGATGAAATGGTGAGCAGCTGAGAGGAGCTCAAAGTGGGGGAAACTGACAGCTGTGCTGCCTCCTTGGTCCATTCTCCTGGCTTTTTTCCAGAAAGACTAAAGATAACAGTGCTTTCTAATGCTGAAGTTGGATGTGCTGGGCCTGACTTGTCAGGGCTTAACGGCAGCGTGATGCATTTTTGCTCAAATAATAGACAGCAATAGCTGCTGTCTAAGCATTTGACAAAGAAGAAAGAAGATTTGGAGCTACATTTCTGGGCAACAGAATTTCCAAGCTGAGTGATGTGCTTATGATTTAACCAACTTGGTGATCTGAAAATGACAGAACTAGCTCTTTGGTACATAAAAAAATGTCTGGCAAAGTCAGGTGGTTTATGAGGAGACCAGCAGCACGACTGTAACAGAAACTTTGTTCAGGAAGGGAGCAATCTCATAAGTTTATTTCCTTCAGAGTTCATGCCTGCAGCCTCTTAAATTAAATAATTTGAACAAGAGAGATCTGAGCTTGGAAGGAACAGACATTATCATAATTGTACTCTGTATCATCAGAATGACAGCACATAAGATGGATGAGGATAGTAACTTTAGTACTTAATAGTACTCTGCTTGGTTTGTGAGGGATGTGCCACTTCAGGGGTAATGGTAGTAACTTCAGTACGCTGCCTTGGTTTGTGAGGATGGCCACTTCAGGGGTAATGGTAGTAACTCAGTACTCTGCTTGGTTGTGAGGGGATGTGCCACTCAGGTAATGGTAGTAACTTCAGTACGCTACCTTGGTTTGTGAGGGATTGCCACTTCAGGGTAATGTAGTAACTAGTACCTGCCTTGTTTGTGAGGGGATGGTATACTCCAGTATTTTAATCCTGTCTATAGTTAATACTGCTGATGATTTTGACTTTTCTTCATTGTTGAAATTAACAAGACACATTTTGTCTATAGATAATTCCAGTTTATTCGCTTTCATATAACCTCTGATTTTACTTGACACTATCCCTGCAGGGTGATTGTGCGCTTAGGGTCTTCTTTAGAAATATTTTCAACTTTTCAAATTGCATTCTGGAAATTTACTAATTTCTGTTTCTGTCTTTTTCCTTTGTGTTATGCCATTCTTGCTTCAGTTTAAGGAGAGAGTTTCAACCTCAGCAGATTGCTTTAATGAAGGAGGAGGTAACCATAGTTGTTTGATAATTAGAGGGAAGCAGTAACACCACGGCAGTTTTGATATTTGAGGGAAGCAGTAACCACCACAGTTTGATATTTGAGGGAAGCAGTAACCACAGCAGTTGGATCAGTGAGGAAAATAAGTGCCACAGTACTTTTGATGTAAGAAATGTAGTCGAACTTTTGAGAAGAGTTTTATCAGCAGCAGATTGAGTCATAAGGGAGTTGAAAACAAGCTTTGGCAGTATTATTGGGACATTGAGTGTACTCATGATAGTGACAGCAAGTCCATGCACAATGATAGTAAAAGCAAAAGCCCGTTGACCCGGAGATAGTAGGAAATACTGGGGGGTGGTGAAGAGAGGAAACCAGGCTGGGGAGGAGGTGGTGTGTGGCTAAGTCAGCAGGGCCAGAAAAGTTGATTTTATGCTTAATATTGACTAATATTTCAATAGGGTTATTTCAGTATTTCATGATTATTATGTGGATTTGATAAAAGTGGTAAGGATGATCCTGAAAAGTGTAGTTTCACTCATTATGGTTTTACTTGTATATCTTGGCCAAGAAATTTGCTTTTGTGGCTGACCAAAAAAAATGCATAAAGTCTAAATTCTAAATAGCATGGTATACAAAGTAACCAAAATTTTGTAAGATCCAAACAGAAAATTCACATTTTTTTCATTAATTTTCCTTTAAAAAGGAAAATGACAACAAAAATACTCTGTTTTTGAATCTCAAATTGCTTTATGCCAGAATTTATTCCCCAGCAACTGTTTAAAAAAAAATCTCTGGCACTGGGAAAACCTTAATTAGATTTCCTGACAGCAAAAGGGTTAATCACATTACTGGACGACATTTTTGGTTGGTTGGTTTTTAAAAGCAAATAATTGCCTTTGTAATGCTTGAAGTTGATTTGCAGAACTGCAAATGTAATATCTAATGTACGCACTAACCAAACTGCATGGCAAAATGAGAGAAAATACCCCGTTTTCAAAACTCCCTTCTCTCTCTCTCTCTCTCTCTCTCTTCTCTCTCTCTCTCTCTCCTCTCTCTCTCTCTCTCTCACACACACACCACACACACACACACATTAAATAGAACTCTCTGGTGGTGAAATGGTTGGTCCTCGGTATAATGTGTGTGTTAGGCCTAAAGTAAAATTTTTATTTCCAGATGGTAAATTGAATAAGCATTCATTTGCTTTTTTTCATCAAGCCATCTATCTAGAGAAATTATTTTATTTATATTGTTTAACAAACGCGATTTTGGCAACTATAAAGTAAAAAATACCTATAAGAAAAAAAAAACCAGCCAAAAAGAAATGCATTCAAGACACAAGTGTGTGTGGTGTGTGTGTGTGTGTGTGTGTGTGTGTGTGTGTTTAAGGGTTTACTATGGAATTGTTTATAGGGATGGGACCATGCATGGAAGAGAAAAAGAGGGGCGAATAAGATGGTAGTAAGGGAGGAGTAGGGCAGATAGAAAAAGCAATAGGAAGGGAGGGAATGTTTGGTGGCAAAACGAAAAGTGCATAAGGTGAAAGGTAGGAGCTGATAGCATAGAGTTTTTTTACGATTTCGGTGAACGAGTACCGATTTTTGCCACGATACTTCACAAGTTGCGTAAAACCAGAATTTCCTCGTGTTTATAGCGCGAGCTCTAATATGTGCGACCACACAAACTACAAACTTGACGACTACAACGTCCAAGGAGGCAATTAGGCCTAATAATAACTGAAGAACTCAGTGCGCATGCGCATACGTCACAGGAAGTCGTCAATCACTCCATGGAAGCTGAAAACACAAAGAAAGTAGGCTAGGTGTAAGGCGTACACTGAGCAGTAAATGCCGTGCACTGACCAAAGCAGAGTTTAGATAGGCCTACTAGGCAAGATTAGCGAAGTAGCAATAAACAAAACACGTATTTTCGCTGAGCGTGTGACTTATAGTTTCGACCTGCAGGCAGTCGAATGCAGATCAGAATGAAGCTGTTCGGTGAAATCAGCCGCCTACGAAGAGCTGACCTAGTCTGTCCCAAGTTTGGCACTTTGTTTGGATACAAGTTGATTTGTAAACTGAACCAAATAGGAAACATAAAAATCAGTGCGGCTGGTGTTCGAAGTTCGTCTCGAAACGTTTGATCTGACATTGTACTTCATGAAAGCAGACGTGAAAAAGATCGGTGATCATCGTACTTTCGGTTTCCATCTCCGGCAATACCATTTCATTCACATTATTCTTTTCCGACTACATCGGTAGGCGCCGTATCGAACGTTATTTAGAAATTAAACGTAGTCAAAAAATAGATTGACGGTAGATCAAACTTGCATAGAAGTATTGTGCAACCTTCGGTCACAACACGCTCCACATTCTCTCTCTCTCTCTCTCTCTCTCTCTCTCTCTCTCTCTCTCTCTCTCTCTCTCTCTTCTCTCTCTCTCTCTCTCTCTTATATATATATATATATCATATATATCAATCACACACACACACACACACACACACACACACACACACACACACACTACATTTTGTTTCTTGTGTAACAAGTGCCACTGAGGGAGACAAAGAAAAAGAAGGAAGAGGAGGGGGGGGGGGGGGGGGTAATTTGAAAAAGGTGCTATAAAAAGTTGTTCCTTTTTGTTTGTCTATTTTAATGAGTGGAAAGACTGGACATGTATCTGGAAAGAGGGAGAAGAAGAAGAAGGGAGGAATGATAACAGTAAACAAAAATAAAGGGGTGAAATTTTGTCCTAAGATCACACGTGTGTGTGTATGTGTGTGTATGTGTGATCGGGGTGGGAAGTAAACAGAAGCTAATTCATGTTAAACATACTTATAGGAAAGTAAGTTAAGAAAAATGAACATTGGATGCAGGCCAGAATGTGCATAATTTTTTTTTTAAGTTATAGAAAAGGTATGTTTTGGGTTTGTGTGTGTGTGTTTTAAAGGGGGGGAGGACTTTCATGAAGTAAACACTAGCAACAAAAGTAAGATCTATGAAATAAAAATGGGAAGGCAACATTGACAGCTCTAGAAGGTAGGAGTTGGTGTGACAAAAAACAAAATGGAGACAGTAAAATAGAGAGCGAGTTATCACTGAGCTTCATTGGGTTGCTCATTATAAACTATCTAAACATCTTTATTTTTTTTATGAGTGTTGCTTGTCTGAACCTCTGGACTGTAGAGGATACATCATAGCAAAACAAATACATAAACATGCTCTCTCTCTCTCTCTCTCTCTCTCTCTCTCTCTCTCTCTCTCTCTCTCTCTCTCTCTCTCTCTCTCTCTCTCTCTCTCTCTGTGAAAGTGAAGGTATTCCCTTTAGAAAGGAAAAAAAAAGGAAGAAGAACCATTCTATTCATGTTCTGAAGTGCTTGATTTGAAATCTTAATTTCGTAAGACCAGTTTAACTCTCAGTGGATAGCTGTCTGCTATAACGGATTACTGTAAAGCAAGGGTTTTGGACGGCTGTGCGCTATAGCGGATTTGCTGTTTGCAGATTTTTTATGTGCCGGCTGCATGATACTATAATTAGTGCAGCTTAACATAGCTTTGTGAGCCTATCCAAGGTGGAATGCAGAGTGTTGTTGGGTGAGTCCGTGTGTTCTGAACTCTGTTCGTGGTTGCAGAGAGAAGGGGACTTGAAGTAATGACACGGGAGTACAAAATTCAGAGTATTTTCTTCATGCTAGTCAAAGCTTAAATATTAAAGTGAGAGCTTTAATCTTTTGATATGTACTAACCCAGCATGTTATTCATAAGTTCAGAAAATTTCATGTTCTAACTATGTGTTTTGTATTTTTTATGATTTTTTTTTTTACTAACCATTACAAATGGGCCGTCTGTGTGAAAAAGCAAGGGAGAGAACTGGCCGTCCCGAGTGAGTTGAAACAAAGAAATGCTTTACAATAAGATATTAATTTTTCTTCATCTGATTCAAGTGCAGTTTTTCACACCAACATTGCTGCTTCTTAGGCATGGAGTTGCTGTTGCAATTTGTGGAGTACACCTCTAAAAATTTACCTTTACCTCTAGAAGTGAAAGGCGGCTTAGGCTACAGAGAGAGAGAGAGAGTGCTGTTGGTCCTGTCCCAACATTCTGCAGTTAGGATACACGTAGAAAGATAAATGATGTTAGTGGAAGTATTTTGTATTGGATAACCAAACAAAACATGTTATACCAGCCAAATCAAATTCACTTTCAGTTTGATTTTTGCCTTCTTGAGAAAGAAAGAAAGAATGAGGCGGGAGTTCTTAGCTAGGACAGTGCATGGTCATAATGCCTTTCTGGATGGGAGATGTATTCCACAGAACACTCTCACAGCCAAAGGGCATGGGTTGTGATTTAAATAGATAAAGGAAATAACTATGATATGTATAAGGTGTTTTTTGTTTGGGTGTTGTTGTTTTTTAGGGAGGGGGGGGCTTTTTTTTTTTTGGGGGGGGGGAGTATAAATAAAAAGCACCAGCAAAAATATTTAAATATTGCCTGTGACTGGAGTCTCTTCCCCCCCCTTCCCCTCCAATGATGTGACTTTGCATTCCAAGAGACAAAGGAAAAAGTGTGGTGTGTCAAGGCTTGACATTTCGTGTTAGTCATAGTAGGGGGCAGCCAGGTTAGAGTCAACTCAGTTCAAATGCTTCATTCATTATCTCACATATAGAAAACTTCATGTAGGTTACAAGCCATACATAAAAAATAAATATTTATCACAGAAAAATACCACAACACCGTATCTAAACATTAGCATGCACACATCAATATTTAAAAAAAAAAATTAAAAAAAGGCCATCAAACAGAAATGCCTTAGGCTGTCTTAATTAAACTCACCAGGTAAAATCTCATGCTTTCATAGCGGTGCCAGCATGCACATGCATCCACACACCCACACAGAAACTATATACACACACACAGAGACTAGCAGTAAGCACATTTGCATACACATGCACACATTTTTATGACCTAAACCAAATTCTTAAAATATGTATGATAAGACGAAGATCAGTTCACTTAATAAGTACTTTGTTCTCTTAAAATTAACACCGTTTAAAATGAGAAAATGTAGCCTTTCTTGGGGGGGGGGGGGGGGGGGGGGGGGCTCTTTCAGTATAAATAGCATTCCCACTTCTGGAAAATATGTGCAAGAAATTTCCACTTTTCTATCTCGCTCTTTGTTTCTGTCTTTCTCCTTACGTTTCTCTAATCTCTCTTGCTTTTTTTTTTTTTTTCTGCCTTCCCAGTCTGCTCTCCTGCCTATTGTCAAGAAAATCTCTCAAACAATATTCTGTTTTCATTATATGACATTTTGCCTTTTTTTTTTTTTTTTTTTTTTGTTCCGGTGACCAGGTAGTGATTCTTTGAGGTAGACACTGGGATGGGTACAGGATGTCCATTCTGCAGTGGTATTTGCCCATGTGGCACATTTTATGTATATTTTTGTACTTTTAACATGTTTGTTATCCTTTTTTTTAATGTTTTTTTAAACCAAAAATCTGGGGATGATAAGCGGAATGGCTTGTATTCTCAGCACAGCCTGGTTTATTAGCCTTAAGGAAGGAAATAATTTAGATAGTGTCATTTAGTAATTTTTTTTTCCTATGGACAGTGTTAGATATTTGAAAGTATTAGGAGGTGTTGGTTTTGAACCTTACGTTTGAAAGTTACTGGAGCCACTGAAACTGAATGAGGTGACAGCCCTGATGTAGCTTTCGTGGTCTGTAGGGCGATAAACAATATGGTATGGAGCTCTGTTTTTCCCTTGCCCCCACCCCTTTCCTTCCCCTTTGCTCTTCCCTTTCAACCTCTCTCTCTCTCTCTCTCTCTCTCTCTCTCTCTCTCTCTCTCTCTCTCTCTCTCTCTCTTTCTCTCTCTCTCTGTCATAGGTTAAGGGGTGCAGCCAGATACATATAAATCTCAAATAGAGGTACTTGTGTGCCCCCCATGGGGATGCCGGGGCCTGTCAGTATGAACAGCATTCCCACCTTCTGGAAATTTTGTGGTAGGAATTCCCTCTTTTTCTGCCCCTCATTTTGTCTCTGCCTTGTTCCTTTTCTTCCTGTCACCTCCTTTTTGCCTTTTACCTGCCTTTTTGGTCCATTCTTCTGCCTTTTCCAGAAAGGGTTTAAAGATAACAGTTCTCTCCCATGTTGAAGTTGGATGCGCTTAGCCCGACTTGTCAGGCCCTTGATGGCAGTGCAACACATTTTTGCTTATTATATGACAGACTAGTTGCTGTTTGGGGTTTGATGGAGAAGAAGGAGGTATTTGTATACAGTTATATTAAGAATGAATTGTAATTCATCTTGAACCCTCTTAGATTTTGAAGAAATGAACTATGGTTATTTTATAATTGTAGATCTGTGTGAAGTACTGGTATAACCCAGAGCAATCAGAAGGTGTGATGCAAAAAAAAAAAAAAGGTGTGATGCCAGTGGAGAGGAACTCAGTTGCTGTCTTCAGTATTCAAATTGATATGGAGAATCCGGGTTGCCTATCAATGGAGAGGAGTTTTTTTAATCTATAGATAGATGGACAAGAAATGTCTTTAATTCACACGGGACAGATGAAAACCTCTGAAGTTTGCCTTAGCTGTAACCATGACCCCAAAGTAATTGATGCCAGGATATTTTATGATAGTAAGTGTAGAGTACAACCCTGTCAAATAATCTCAAAGCAGATGCACTTCCATAGCAGCATCACTACATCATTTTCATTACCATTAATTATCATGCAGTGATAAAAATTTGGCTCTGATTTGGTCGCCCCATTGCACTGGTCTCATGGTGGCCTCAGATTCGGTTTCCCTATACATTTTTGTGCCTGTGGTGAGTTTGTGTCAAAGCCTTTGGGGTTGGAGGTTTATGGGGGACAGCCATTTGAGGGACATGGTGGTTGCCATCTCGAATGGGTGACTCGCTCAGTCTGGTGCCGCGACTGAGCTAATACTGTCATTGAGGGCTTAGTAGGTGGTGTCCTGTGTATATTAGCTCAGAACAGGCACCACTGAACACCAACAAAGTGACCCAGTAGCAGTGCAGGGCCCCTGTAGCTGGTTGCCCAACAGCGGCCTGATATTGATGGGCTTCCTGTGGACTTCTGACCCTGAGGATGAGACATAATGAATCTGGGTATGGCTGTGGCGGAGAGATTGATATGAGCAGCATGGGAACAGCAGGACAGGGACGTTGCAGAAGATGAGGCAGCAATAAAAAATAAAATAAAAAAGTTAAACCTGTGAAGTTGACCTTTCACATATCCAGATGCATTCAAACTTCTCTGACTTTTAAGTATGAGCATAAGATAAACACTAAAACAGACATGAGATCTTGTTACCATGAAACTTGGTCAAAATCAAATTTGAAACTTCCTAGATTTATTGTTTTTGAATGAACACATAGGTACATGGATTAACATGGAGTTAACAGCATTCAACACCAAAATCGTCTTTGTAAAAAAATGTAACATGAAAACGATAAGAGATGAGTTAAACTTTATAATGGAATGTACAAAGTTTTCTGAGCTTCAGAAGAATGTCCTACCTCATGAATATCTATACAAGAATAGATCCATGTTCACATTTTGTAAATTAATCTCTTCTGACAAACAGACTTTATTAAAACTTAGCAAATTTCTAGTTACGAGTGAGGTTGCATGACATTGATGAAAAGGTTGACTATATTTCTATTTCTGTGAAATTTTGTCCTGTAGACATATTTTGTTAATGCAAATTATATATGTTCAGTTGATTTAGTTTACTTAAATCTTCCATGCCCCAAGAGGGGTCAAAGGCAAATTAAATCTTGAATCTTAAATCTTGATTTTCTCCGTCTCTCTTTCTCTCTCTGTGTCTGTCTGTCTCTGTCTCTCTCTCTGTGTAAAGTCTTTCTCCAATTAGAAAAAAATAAATATAATAAACATTAAAAACAATTTCTGACAGAGTCCCCCATCAGAGAAAGAGTTTGGTGAGAGAGACCGTGACAACAAAGAACGCAAAGAGAAAAAAAGGGTATGTAGAATCTCTTCTTTGGTGTTATGCAGTTGCCATGTAATGGTAACCGGCTGTTTGTTGCATGCATAATATTCCTGTCAACTCAAAAGCTGTAAAATTGGCTTAGCTCTGTCTACCCGATAGGTTTGGCCTGAGTTTTCTCCTGCTCAGCTGTGCATGAAAACACAAGCATGCTGAGAAAAACAAGTGCTAACTTCTGAACTAATCAATGGATGGCTTTTAAATTTCACTGTGTTAATGCCATGTAAATGAACTACCATTGTTCTAATTTTCTTAGCTATTGTTTTAAAGGAAGTGTATGTGTGTGGGGTGTGTTTTGAAATAAATTAGAAAATTGGTAGACAGCAGAAAAAAGCAACATTTCACTAATATAAAACACATTTTTGAGAAACCAATGATAGGATAAACCAATCAAAACATTGTACAGTTTTAAATGTAGACGAAACTTTATTACAGCTGCAGAAAAACAAAACAAGACTGCCATGCACGCCATTTCAAAGCACATGTAGCGCACATCATATGTGTAGCTTTTGTTGCCAAAACACTAATTCAGTGATGTGACTGTCATCTCTGTCTTCATCACTGAGCCTAGATACTTATTTATCTATTGATTACAATAGCTGTAGGAATTGACATTTAGATTTCCAACATTTAAAATGAAATCAAACCCTCTGCTTTCTGCTGAGAATCAGTGATTGTCAGCTGGTGTTGGTTGTTCTCTGACCCACCTACATTAATCACTTAATAGAGTTATGTCTGCCAGTCTTCATTATGTTCAGTGTCAGTTTGGTTGCTAGTATCAGCATTTTATTCTGTTTAATCCTCCTATTCATTGCTATTGTAGTTCATGATCTACTCACGAACCCGTTGAGTGGCTTCTAAGAGATAATGTGAGCGTTTACTCCATGTTGATTGATAGGTGATAGATCAATGAAAACTCAGCACATTACAGAAAGTGGCATGTAAAAACACCCATTTGAGAATGAGTTAAAGCTATTAGACTGAGTCATTCTCAGAAATGACTGATAGCTGAGTGCCCTGTTACAAGTATAGACATGAAAGAGGTAAAACAGTTCAATGGAGTTTACGAGTGTATAATGTAAATGGGGTGGAAAGAGTTAACAGGTGAAAGGCTTGTTCAGAAGCTAGTTTTTGTGAAAAGTTGTTCCTGAATAATTCTGCACACAAGCGGTTTATTGTTTAATTTTCTCTCTCTCAGTCTCAGTGAGGAAAAACAAGAAATACATCCACCTTAGTAGCGAGAAGCTGAGAGCTGGTATCTTATTCAGTCAACGGAGACAGTTTTTAACAGATGCTATTAGGACAGTTCATGGGAAACGTAGACATTCCATTGTTGTTGAAATTGGCAGAATATGCTGGTGTGAAGCATAAAAGAACCAGTCAAAGACCCAGACAAAAGGAGACTATAATAGTGACAACAAAAACTCTATAGACAGTGAAATCCAGTCAACACAGCAGTGAAAAAAAATAAAGTAACAACAATGGAGAGAGAAATAAAGAAGAAAACAGCCAATTGGTAAACAAGGATATTAAGCTGAAGATGGGAGGTGAGTTTAGGGGGGGCGGGGCATATCACAGGATGGAGCAGACCCATGTAAACTCAAGTTTTATATAATTATGTTAAGTTAAGAACTTGTCCACACATTCTGTCTTTTCCTTTAATTCATCTTTCTTTCTTATTTCATGCCTCCTGATCCTATCTACCTGCCTTTTTTCAAGAAAATCTTACAAATATTCTTTTTCACTCATTTATGACATTTTGCCTATATTATGTTTTTTGTTCTGGTGACCAGGCAGTGAGTGATTTGTAAAGCCTGGGATGGGCACAGGATGTCCATTCTGCAGTGTTATTGGCCCCTATGGCTGGCTGTTGATGGTCAATGCAATGTGTCCAGTAATAGTGGATATGGGGGGTAGGTCACCATATGTGTGTATTTAGGGGAGTACCTTATTTTACCTTTACCTTATGGAGAGAGGGGTGGAGTATACTTGTAGGATGACATTTCTCCTGCTTTGCCTTCATTGACCTGTTCCCTGCCGTACTTGAGGTAACTCGTTCGCAGTTATGTGGACCTTCTGCTGCCATGTCCGTCCAGTATACTCATGGGGAAGTCCAGAATTTTCCTCATGCGATATTTAGACTGGATATTTTGGGAAAGGTTATGGTCTTTGGATTCTATTGATAACCAGTAATCATGGATTCCTTACAAGGAATTCTCTCTTTTAAGGGCTTTAAATATATATATATATATATATATATATATATATATATATATATATATATAATATATATATATATATACATGAATATACTTTTTTTTTTGGTGGGGGAGCTAGAGGGCTGCAAATAGAATTAAACTTCTAGCCTAATTCCCTGGAAGCGAAAGGGTTAATCGTAGTCATTATATATTTACTCCCATTTTTACATTAACTGATGAATCCTGGAATATATTCACTTTTAAAAAACAAACAAAACGAGCATCTCCCTGTCATTTGATGGACTAGCTCCCACTCCACAGACTTCCTTCTAACAGTGTCTGAGGAATATTAACTTCATGTTGGATGACCCCCTTCACTCTTCCCCACCAACTCCCACCCTTCTTATACAGCACAACACAGAATTTTATTTAGAATGTTCACGTAACTCGCTCCTCCGTGCAGCCCCCCCCCCCCCCCCCCCCCCACACACACACACACTTAACACAGAAAGGGGTAGGCATGAGTGTGTGTGTGTGTACCTACAAGGATTCAGTGGTGGTGGCTTAAAGGTTAAATGAGGCACAACTAGGAAACTGTTATATTTTATCATTGGTGCCTAGAGTCACCAGAGTTATTAACTGCTATATTTATTGTTAGTGCCTAGACTCATCAGTTAGTAATTGCTATATTTATTGTTAGTGCCTAGAGTCACCAGAGTTATTAACTACTATATTTGTCATTAGTGCCTAGAGTCATCAGAGTTATTACTGTCAATGGGTTTGACTGAATGATATGGGAAAAGAGATTGCAGAGGTGTATAATTTACGCATATTACAAGACATAATAATGTGAATACATGACAAAATGTCATTGGTGGAGGGGGGGCTTCTTCATCAAACGCTCAGACAGGTACTTTTGTTGTCTGCCACATCCGACTTTGGCATAGGAAAGCACTGTAATCTTTTAAGTCTTTAAGCGCTTCTGGAAAAGGGTAAGAATGGACAAGAAGGAAGTGACAGGGTAAAAGGAACAAGGCAGAAACAAAAGGGAAAAATATAAAAGAGGGAATTCATAGCACATAATTTCCAGAAGGTGGGGATACCATTTATACCAGCATCCCCATAGGTGAGCTTGGGGGAGGGGAGGGAGTGGGTATGTATGACCACATATATGGAAATAGCTGAATACTGAGATGGTCAAGTAAAAATTTGTTTGGAAAATGTGAATAACAAATCCTTTCTACCAATGTAGGCTAGAAAAGCACACTGCTTAGTATAAATTGTTTTCAGTCCATTTGGGGAGTGAGTGGTCCAGATTTGTATTTTTGATGAAGTCGTGAGGCAGCCACCTGGTGATGACTGAGATGCCTCTGGACAACCACCAACCCAGCCACCCATGAGCCTCTGACGGCTGCTTTCCTTTCAACTGATGGAAACTGAAACTGAGGTCCCCATCTGACCAGAGCAGCCAAGCCAACAGCACACAGTCAGAGTTGGACAGTTTTCTTTGATTGCATGATGGTCCATGGTGGTGAAGTAAGAATGATGTGATGATGCTGCCATGGAAGTGGCCCAGCTCTGAGAGTGCTGGACAGGGTCATACCCTGCTCTTCCTATCTGAGAGGGTCATACCCTGCTCTTCCTATCGAGAGGGTCATACCTCGCTCTTCCTATCTGAGAGGGTCATACCCTGCTCTTCCTATCTGAGGTGTCATACCTCACTCTTCCTATCTGAGAGGGTCAATACCCTGCTCTTCCTATCTGAGAGGGTCATACCTCGCTCTTCCTATCTGAGAGGGTCATACCCTGCTCTTCCTATCTGAGAGGGTCATACCTCGCTCTTCCTATCTGAGAGGGTCATACCCTGCTCTTCCTATCTGAGAGGGTCATACCCTGCTCTTCCTATCTGAGAGGGTCATACCTCGCTCTTCCTATCTGAGAGGGTCATACCTCGCTCTTCCTATCTGAGAGGGTCATACCTCGCTCTTCCTATCTGAGAGGGTCATACCCTGCTCTTCCTATCTGAGAGGGTCATACCTCGCTCTTCCTATCTGAGAGGGTCATACCTGCTCTTCCTATCTGAGAGGGTCATACCTCGCTCTTCCTATCTGAGAGGGTCATACCTCGCTCTTCCTATCTGGAGGGTCATACCCTGCTCTTCCTATCTGAGAGGGTCATACCTCGCTCTTCCTCTCTGAGAGGGTCATACCCTGCTCTTCCTATCTGAGAGGGTCATACCTCGCTCTTCCTATCTGAGAGGGTCATACCTCGCTCTTCCTATCTGAGAGGGTCATACCTCACTCTTCCTATCTGAGTGCTGGACAAGGTTGTACCTCATGATGCATCCTGCTGTTAGTCAACCAGACCTGTGAGATGCAGTCACCTGCAGTGTAAGTTAAGTAATTGAGCAACACTCTCAAAATCACTTCCTTATGGTGTACGATTTTGTGTCATTTTGAGTCTTTCAGATGACACCATAAACCAAGGCCCTGTTTGTGAACGCACACAGAACATCTTGTACACACGAAAAAAACGCGTTCCGCCTTTCAAAAAAGCAGGTCATTGTGTACCAGTAGGAGTCAGTGACAACCCCTTAAAAAAATAAAGTGTACAGAGAAGGACAAGGGCCCCAGGTAGTTTTGTACCTGTAGAGAAATTGACTGACATGATGTGAGGATTAATTAAAGTAAGACCTGGTGACTGACGATGCATGTCCTATGTTGTGGCTGTCAGGACCACTCAGCTGATGGAGGAGAAACAGAGGCCAAGAAGCGACGTGGGGAAGAGTACTATGACCACCACTCATCAAGTAAGTGTGCACTTCCACTTTTTTTGTCCCGCTGGACACTAGTCAGTCATAGATTTGATTAAAAAAAAAAAAAATTAAAAAAGACCAGATCTTAGGAAACATACATGTCTAAAATCCATTACAGTTAAGGGCATTAGCAATATACAACATAGAGGGTTCTCAGAGAAAAATATACAAAAGGTGATAGGTTGATGGATTGGTTATTGAAAAGTGATAGGTTGATGGATTTATTCTTATTGAAAATTGATAGGTTGATGGATTTATCATTGAAAGGTGATAGGTTGATAGATTTATCATTGAAAGGTAATAGGTTAATGGATGGATTCTTATCAAAAGGTGATAGGTTGATAGATTTATCATTGAAAGGTGATAGGTTGATAGATTTATCATTGAAAGGTAATAGGTTAATGGATGGATTCTTATCAAAAGGTGATAGGTTGATAGATTTATCATTGAAAGGTGATAGGTTAATGGATGGATTCTTATCAAAAGGTTTATCATTAAAAGGTGATAGGTTGATGGATTGATTCTTATCAAAAGGTGATAGGTTGATAGATTTATTATTGACAGTGATAGGTTGATGGATTTCTTCTTATTGAAGGTGATAGGTTGATAGATTTGTTATTATTAAAAGGTGACAGATTGATGGATTTGTTTTTGAAAGTTGTTGTTGTTGAAGTTGTATTATAGTCCCAACGTAAATACTCAGATTTAGGGATTGTAGCAGAAAGTTGTCCCCCTTCCGTGCCTCGGGCCACCCCCAAAAATAGCAGTTCTGAAAAAGCAATGGGAGCCAGGCTTGTGGAAGCACTAGAGTGCCACATGAGCCCGAGCTCATTTATGAAAGGTGATAGGTTGGTGGATTGGTTATTGAAAGGTGATAGGTTGGTGGATTGGTTATTGAAAGGTGATAGGTTGATGGATTGGTTATTGAAAGGTGATAGGTTGATGGATTTTTATTTATTTATTTTATTTTTTTTACCACTTTGTCACAGCAGATTTCCCTGCGTGAAATTCGGGCTGCTCTCCCCGGGAAGAGCGCGTCGCCACAAGTGCAGCGCCTACCCATTATTCTTTTTTCTCAGGGATGGTGTCTAAACACGACACCTGTGTGCATGCTGGTTTTTTTTTTTTTTAATTTTGTCATCCGTTCCTACAGGCACACGATGGCCTGCTCTTTCGAAAGGCGGAACGGGGTTTTAAGGTGTGTGCAAGATGTTCTACGTGCGTTTGCACACAAGGCCTTGGTTTAAAGTCTCATCCGAATGACTGACTGACTGACTGACTGTGACATTCAGTTCGATTTTTTTGTCAAACTGGGAAGAAAGGGCGAGGCTGGGTACGAACTCAGAACCTCACGGTTTACTTGTTGGCAGGCGAACGTCTTAACCATCCTGCCACCTTCCTTGGATTGGTTATTGAAAGGTGATAGGTTGGTGGATTGGTTATTGAAAGGTGATAGGTTGGTGGATTAATTAGAGAAAGGTGATAGGTTGGTGGATTGGTTATTGAAAGGTGATAGGTTGGTGGATTGGTTATTGAAAGGTGATAGGTTGGTGGATTGGTTATTGAAAGGTGATAGGTTGATGGATTAATTAGTGAAAGGTGATAGTTGGTGATTGGTTATTGAAAGGTGATAGGTTGGTGGATTGGTTATTGAAAGGTGATAGGTTGGTGGATTGGTTATTGAAAGGTGATAGGTTGGTGGATTGGTTATTGAAAGGTGATAGGTTGGTGGATTGGTTATTGAAAGGTGATAGGTTGGTGGATTGGTTATTGAAAGGTGATAGGTTGGTGGATTGGTTATTGAAAGGTGATAGGTTGATGGATTGGTTATTGAAAGGTGATAGGTTGATGGATTGGTTATTGAAAGGTGATAGGTTGATGGACTGGTTATTGTCTGTGAACAGAAAGCAAGTTGAATGGTGAGCAGAACGGTTCCTCAACCCGCAGCCGTGAGGAACGAGCAGTCAGGAGCCACAGCAACGAGAGAAGTCGCCATGACGGCGTGGTCAAGATCAAAGAAAGCAGGAAGGTAGGAAGAGCTGGGCTGACAGCCAGCGTTGCACCCGCTTTGAAACTGGCAATTTGGAGACCTGTCTTGAAGGGGTTGAGTCCCTTGATCAGGACCACAAAGACAAACCTGTGAAAAATTAAACTCTGGAAAGTCAAAGCTTTTCTGTCAGGAGTATTTAAGGAAGATGAATTAAAACTTGATACATTCCTGTGGAAATAAAAAAAGGTTCAAATGCATGCAAGGGGAAGAAGGAAATGAGCACACGAAGCACAGGATGAATGAAGTGTTGCAGAGAAGTGATTATGGACATGGCTGCCTCTGCACATGAAGTCACAGGGAGCCCTCTCTCTCCCTTTACCTGGAGGGGTTTGTGTCCTCCAGTTGAAACAAAGCCAGGCAGACATTGTGCATTGAGCCCCATGGAACTGATGAAAGCAGAGTTCACAGACTGGGTTTGCATTGTAGCATCAAATAATGTGTTTTGCTGCTTGTGTGTGATAGACAGCATTGACAGAAAGGCAAAGAAGTAAAGCTGTCTGTGTGTGTGAAGAAAGTTACAATGAGACAAAGATTTCATGACAATGTATGGTAGTGTAACTGTTCAAGGGTCCTTTAGGCCACAAATAGACCTGTGTTTCTGGTGGCAAGACTGACTTGGAACTGCAGAGAATTATGTCTGTGCACTGCATAGGTCTGCATTAGATAGATTGGAATAGATCTGAATTATCTAACGACAAAGTAGAATCAACTGCTGACATTACTTGGCATGGCTCTCTGTGGACCATTAGAATGTGTTTCAACATTACATTGACCCTTGTTTCAGCTAGGTATGTATTCAAAATTGCAGCATTGTCATTATTTTGAGTGTTCAGGACTTTACATTAACCTTGTTCCAAATAGACATGTATTCAGATTTCTAGCTTAGTTGATTATTTTGAGGCTGTCATTTTGATGAAGCTGCTTAACATGTGTCTGATTTACAGACAACTGTTTACCATTTCAGGATGCCACGCCAACATCGGATGATTCACCACGGGCAAAGAGCAAAGAAAAGAAATCGTATCCTTTTGTCTGAGTGATGAAGAAGGACAATTGTAGATTAACATGGAGTGGTACATACCCCTTGCCACCCAGTTCTAACATAAACCATTTGCCATTGTCAACAGGTGAGAAAGTTTTTTTCTCTCTCCAGCAGAGATGTAAACCTTCTAGTGTGGTAGATCTTGAAATGATAGTGTAGTGTTGTGTAAAATCAGTTGACAGGGAAGTACTAAAAATATATTACTTTGGTGATTTTTTTCTTTTATTTCATAGTTTTCTTGTAAAATCAGCATCAGTGATGTCACTCCTGTACCGATTACAATATTCTCAGACAAAGGGGAAAGTTCTTCATTCTTGAAAACAGACCCAGATTGAAGATTCTGAGGGGGCCTGGTGGCTGGGTTATAGAATGTTTGATGCTGAACCCTTGGGGCTGGTGAGTTCTCATCTCACCAGGTTGGAAGAGACTTTCTCTTTGAAGTCAACACAGAGCAGATACTTATCCTTGTCCAGTCTTGCTGACAGCTGTTATCTCGTGCTGAGGCTCTTGCCTGAACAAATGTATATAAGCATGTATATAACGTCTTGTTAGCTGGTAGAACACTATACTACCTGAAACTATGTAGGCTGATACAAATAGATTACAATTTGTAAAAACATAACCATCATTTACATTTTTCAAGTTGGAATATGGCTGGTAGTCGCATCCACTAAATTTCACCTGTGGTGAACCTTAGCAGAGAAGCAAAGAAGAAAAAAGGTTCCAAATTTTCTGTTAAGACTCTGAACATATTTTTTTTTTTATTATTCATCATACTGTCCCATGTTTGCAGTAAGGTTGAAAGTGTTGGGTTTTTATCCCACAGGTTTTTGTGAACATTGGTTTTTGGTGAATGTCATGAATTGCAGGAGTTGAGCCTTAACTGGTTTCCAGATCTTCCAAAAAGCAGAAAAAGTGACAAGACATGCAGATAGGGAGGGATGAGGGATTGCAACCAAGCATACCAGCCACAGTCTTCACCTTGGTCAACTCCACTTCAGTGCCTGATCAGTGTGTTAACTCCATAAACATGGCGACCTACAGTCAGCCCTGTGTCATGCTGATGTGGATAATGTCAGTGTGCCACTTCATAGACAGACAGCTGTGGTGGGGAAAAAGGCAGTTCACAAACCCAATGTTTTCCTGCCATTTCATAGGCATCTCGTCTCAGAGATATGTGTTCTTGCTATGGTTTCCAAATTGATAGATTCTGTATGAGATTGATTTCCAGTCTTCAGCTTACATAGAGTGTACAGTATTGGATGTTGTCTGGCTCAAATGAGCAGTTAAGTTGCAATAGAATGGTGTCATGAAGTTTTTAAGTGTGTGGAGCATGTGGACATGCAGAACTTCTATGTTGCATTGTATGCTTTGATGGTGAATGTTAACTGTTATGGATGTTTGGTTTGAGTTGATGCCAAGTTGCATTCTGTGCATTCCAGTGGGACGGATTGCATTTTGTAAGACTTGTTTGTGTACAAAATTAAACTATGTGATTGATTCTTCTGGTGTGTGAAGTTGTGAGTAAGGAGAAAAAGTGTGTGTGCATGATCCATTTTGAACAAGCACATTTCTGACAAACAGGAATGACAGCATACTCCATTTTTTCCTCTACATTCATAACGGTGCATTGAAAATAAAATGGACTCATGTGGGTGCACATCTATACGCAAAAAATATTGCAAAAATGCACCACCAGCTCATGCAAGCTATCATCAATTTGAGATTAGAAAATGACAAAGAAGATATGTATAAATCTTTTCTTTTTATAAACTGAAGGGGGGGGGGGGGGGGGGGGAGTCTCCAGTGAACTGCAACAACTTGATCATTGAGAATCAAAGCCAGGTCATACCTAGTTATTGGATGAGACTATAAACCGAGGCCCCATGTGCGAACGCACGCAGAACATCTTGCGCACACGTTAAAACCCCATTCCACCTTTTGGAAGAGCAGGCCATCGTGTGCCGGTCGGAGTGGATGACAAAATTATTAAAAAAACCCAGAAAACCCAGCATACACACAGGTGTGTTTAGACACCATCTCCGAGGGAAAAAAAATAATGGGTAGGCGCTGCACTTGTGGCGACGCGCTCTCCCAGGGGACAGCAGCCCGAATTTCATGCAGAGAAATCTGCTGTGACATAAAGTGGTATAAAATAAAAAAAGTATTGCAAGGTTCTCAGAGATCATCACAGGCCTGCATATTGATCTAAAGGGGAAAAACAATCTTCAGTGCTGCATGTAATTCTGTTCCACTTTGAAAACTACTGTTCTACTGAGTAGAAACACTGCGTATGCTAAATAGAGGGTAGCAACAGTTACTATTTCTAACAGATATTTCTGGAGAATTTGGCTGCTTTGTTACTATTAATTTCTAACACATTTATGGAGGATTTGGCTTCTTTGTGGATGAGAATGGGGGAGGGGTGGGGGTGTGGGAAATTTTCTGCAGTTGATACGAACCTGCCACAGAAACAGCCTGAAGCCAAGATGGCAGTGAAGGCATTTTTTCTAAGCTCTTGTTATCATTTTCTCTGCCGGGCAAGGTTTTAGTGAAGGGAAAAATGAGCCGTTTCTTTTTGCCTTGTTTCATTTTGATCTACTTGTAATTGATGTACTCAAAAGCACAGGATCGTGTATTCAGCGTATTGATGATGCCCATCGTGACATGGAATGTGTCTGCCAATACCAGAAATGGTGTACATAACCAGACTGTGTTGAGATGTCATGGAGTTTTTGTCATCAAGTATTGTGGAATGGCTTCCATTTTTAAGAATCAATAGCACATAAATGATGGGAAGACAACATCAGAGAGTGGACTGGCCTTAAGGGGAAAAACTTGCCATGGAAAGCTGAAAACTGAGAAGAGAGGAGGAAGCTGGTTATAAAACCTTCAGTGGTGCCTGAACGGCCTATCAGACTACAGGGGAGGTGGTGAGGGGAATGTTGTGTCTGGACACACGCATCTTTCAACATACAACAGCAAAGTTTGTCCAGAAGAAACATGATATGTATTGTTTACATGAAATACAGATCCAGTACAGGAAGGAAGGAAAGAAGAAAGGAAGGAAAGAAGGAAGGAAGGAAAGAAAGAAGGATGGAAGGAAAGAAAGAAGGATGGAAGGAAAGAAAGAAGGATGGAAGGAAAGAAAGATGGATGGAAGGAAAGAAAGGGAAGGAAGAAAGGAGGGAAGGCTTTCCCCACACAGGACAGCGACTTTAAAAAAGTTTCCCCTCCCTGGTGTCAGGGCAGACAGTTTAATTAACGTCGAGAAACGAAGAGGGAAGGGAGGGGAAAGCAGGGAAGGGAGGGGAAAGCAGGGAAGGGAGGGGAAAGCAGGGAAAGCAGGGAAGGGAGGGGAAAGCAGGGAAGGGAGGGGAAAGCAGGGAAGGGAGGGGAAAGCAGGGAAGGGAGGGGAAAGCAGGGAAGGGAGGGGAAAGCAGGGAAGGGAGGGGAAAGCAGGGAAGGGAGGGGAAAGCAGGGAAGGGAGGGGAAAGCAGGGAGGGGAAAGCAGGGAAGGGAGGGGAAAGCAGGGAGGGGAGGGGAAAGCAAAGGAGGGGAAAGCAGGGAAGGGAGGGGAAAGCAGCCCAGTGCAGACATAAAGAGGGAATGGAGGGGAAAGCAGTGCAGTGCTGGTGGTGTCGGCAAGCCCTGCACTCTGTCCATCCCCTGTCCAGTCCTCTGCTTCGTGTGGTCAGTGGAGCAGGGCCGGTCCTCAGTGAAGCTGGCTGACCTCAGGCCTGGCCACAGCAGGCCGGACACACGTCACACACCCGAGAGTTCTTCAGACTGAGGGCCAGGTAGCTGACCACAGCACGGTTACCTGTCACACACACACACACACACACACACACACACACGATATTGTACATCACGTATTCCGGTGTATAATTATGTATAAAGACACAGACACTCGCACTGCACCTATAAATGATCTTGAGAACAAGCATGCGTGTGTGTTGTTAAAAGTTAAAGTCTGTCCCGAGCCATAAGGCTCATCAGGCCGGTGCTTATCCCGTTTCTGTGGCGTTAAGCGACTGAGAGTCATAGACTCCCCCTGGATAGGACGCCAGTCTATCGCAGGGTTAACCCCAACACAAGGTTGGTACCCTTTTACACCTGGGTGGGGTGAGAAAATAGCCGTAAAGTGCCTTTTCCAAGGGCACAACGCCATAGCGGAATAGCTGGGATCGAACCCGCAACCTTTAGATTACGAGTACAACGCCCTAACCACTAGGCCACAGCGCGGCGTGTGTTGTACTGTATTGTATTGTATTCCATAGTATTGTGTTCTATTGTATTGCGTTGAATTGTGTTGCATTGTATTATGTGGTATTGTGTTGTATTGTCTTTTATTGTATTGTGTTCTTTTGTGCTGTATTGTGTTACATTTTAGGCCGGTTGTATTGTATTGTGTTGCATTGTATTGTGTTGCATTGCCTTGTGTTGTATTGCATTGTACTTTCTGTCAAGGCAAATTTCTCTGCATGAAATTTGAGCTGATCTTCTCGGGAAGAGGGTATTGCCACAAGAGCAGCACCACCTTTTAATATATTATTTTTATTCTAATTCTCTATGTAAATGTGTAATTTTTCCTTGTCAGAGTGGCTTTTTCTACAGAATTCAACAAGACACAACTCTCTTGTTGCCGTGTATTGTTCAACATGTATTGCACACAGGGCATTCCTTTGTCAACTCATCCGAAAGACTAGAACCTAGACCACCGCTCAAGGTCTAGTGGGTGAGGAAAGGTTTTAGAACAAGAAAATATAGGAATTAAACCCACAACTTTCTTTTGGAAAGGGAAATAAGGGAGCAGAGATAGGAATAGAGTGTGAGAAGGAAAGGTATGGAAGGAGAAGGGTGAGAAGTGGGGGTGTGAGAAGGAAAGGTATGGGGGGAGAGGTGTGAGAAGCAGAGGTGAGAAGGGGAGGTATGGGAGTAGAAGTGTGAGAAGGAGTAGTATAGGAGTAGAGGTAGGAGTGAAGGTGTGAGGAGTAGAAAAAGTAGTAGAGGGATGAAGAGCAGAGGGGTGGGGGCAGGGAGGACTGACTGGGTTGGTAGTAGTCCTGTGTGATGACGTAGCTGGGCTGGTTGTGGGCCACCTTGGCCTGGCGGTCAAACCTGACGGTGTAGCACACAGAGTTCTTCGTCATCTGAAACACACAGAGTTCTTCGTCATCTGAAACACACAGAGTTTTACGTCATCTGAAACACACAGAGTTCTTCGTCATCTGAAACAGAGTTCGTCATCTGAAACAGAGTTCTTCGTCATCTGAAACGCACAGAGTTCTTCGTCATCTGAAACAGACACCCCAACCCTGTACCCCGCTATGTAACACACATACACTGCACCTACCGCCCTCCCTGGACAATGCCAGCCTTTAGTCAGTCAACCAAAGACATTTAGAACAGGCACTATACACTGTGACATCATCTTTACTCAGGTGCTGCATGTCTGTCATTGCAGCAAAGTGAGGTTTCCCCCTGAACATGCTAAACTCCTGACTGTGGCAGGAGACTCATCAGTTTTGTCTTCTTTCTCTTCATTGTTATTGTCCTTTTGTATGAGACATCCAAGTTTCACCGTCAGTGAATTATATTTTGGTTTAGTATGTGGCCATTTTTCCTGAATCAAGGCTTCCATCTTGTGACTTCAGGGATGGTGTCCAGACACAACAGCAGCGAACACTGGTCACACCTTGTCCTCCATTAAATCTCCCAGCACACCTTGACCAGTTCCTCTTTCAAAGGTGGATGGAGACTGGAACTGTGTGCAGGGTAGATAATGCATGTGTTCATGCACTGTGTGCAGGGTAGATAATGCATGTGTTCAGGAACTGTGTGCAGGGTAGATAATGCATGTGTTCATGCACAGTGAGCACGTCAGCTTAGGTCTCCGCTGAAAGATCAGAAGGGGAGTGGAGGAGGGGAGAGGAGAAGGGGAGAGGAGAAGGGGAGTGCAGTCTACATAAGGATGAGCCTGAGGAGGAAATCTCTTCCTGCTGCCAGGGAGGTTCGAATCTGAGAGTCTTGGGCCACGTGTCACATTTTACCCACTGACCCATGCAGGCCTCCACAGAGTTTCTGTAGGGTGGACATTCTGAATCCTAAACAGGGCCCCATAGACTTCCAGCAGTTCAGTTTGACCCTCTTAAGCCCCAAACAGACCCCTGTAGACTAATTGCAGAGTCACCACTGTGAACCGCAAACAGGTCCCCTCACACTGTCTGCTGTGTCTCCATTGTGAATCCCAAACAAGGCCCTTTCAGACTTCTGCAAATCGACCATCCTGAATCCCAGTCAGGGCCCCATTGACAAACCTGCAGGACTACCACCCTAAACATCCTTGGGGTGAAGACTATAAACCGAGGCCCCTTGTACGAACACACGAAGAATATCTTGCTTACCGTATAGGCATTAAAACCTGTTCTGCGTTTCAGAGGAGTATGGCCATTTGTGCCGGTGGGAATGGAAGACAATATTTACAAAACTGCAAGCACATGGGGGCTGGATGTAAAAAAAAAAAAAATCAGTGCTTATTCCGACATTCCCGAAATAAAAGAACAGCTAAAGAAATTCCCAGAGAAAGAAGGAAGCCTGTGGAGCAGAAGACAGGTGTGACCTAGCTCACCTGGTCAGAGTAGACAGCTCACCTGGTCAGAGTAGACAGCTCACCTGGTCAGAGTAGACAGCTCACCTGGTCAGAGTAGACAGCTCACCTGGTCAGAGTAGACAGCTCACCTGGTCAAAGTAGACAGCTCACCTGGTCAAAGTAGACATCCAGGAAGTCTCCCCGCTGCTCCGCCCTCTTGATGCCCGCCACCAGCCCCACACTGCTCATGTCCGGTGCAAAGCCTGATGGGATACCCACTTCCTGCACCACCATGCCGCTCTGTCCGGGCAGTACCCACCTGAACACAGTCAGTATAGAACACCTGAACACAGTCAGTAACCACCTGAACACAGTCAGTAACACCTGAACACAGTCAGTATAGAACACCTGAACACAGTCAGTAACCACCTGAACACAGTCAGTAACACCTGAACACAGTCAGTAAGTAACACCTGAACACAGTCAGTCAGTAACACCTGAACACAGTCAGTATATAACACCTGAACACAGTCAGTAACCACCTGAACACAGTCAGTAACACCTGAACACAGTCAGTATATAACACCTGAACACAGTCAGTAACCACCTGAACACAGTCAGTAACACCTGAACACAGTCAGTATATAACACCTGAACACAGTCAGTAACCACCTGAACACAGTCAGTAACCACCTGAACACAGTCAGTAACCACCTGAACACAGTCAGTCAGTAACACCTGAACACAGTCAGTAACACCTGAACACATCAGTCAGTAACACCTGAACACAGTCAGTAACACCTGAACACAGTCAGTAACACCTGAACACAGTCAGTAACACCTGAACACAGTCAGTAACCCCCTGAACACAGTCAGTAACACCTGAACACAGTCAGTAACACCTGAACACAGTCAGTAACACCTGAACACAGTCAGTAACACCTGAACACAGTCAGTAAGTAACACCTGACACAGTCAGTAAGTAACCACCTGAACACAGTCAGTAAACCACCTGAACACAGTCAGTAACACCTGAACACAGTCAGTAACACCTGAACACAGTCAGTAACACCTGAACACAGTCAGTAACACCTGAACACAGTCAGTAACACCTGAACACAGTCAGTAGTAACACCTGAACACAGTCAGTAACACCTGAACACAGTCAGTAACACCTGAACACAGTCAGTAAGTAACACCTGAACACAGTCAGTATAACACCTGAACACAGTCAGTAAGTAACCACCTGAACACAGTCAGGCAGCAACACCTGAACACAGTCAGTAACCACCTGAACACAGTCAGTAAGTAACACCTGAACACAGTCAGTAACACCTGAACACAGTCAGTAACCACCTGAACACAGTCAGTAAGTAACACCTGAACACAGTCAGTAACCACCTGAACACAGTAACCACCTGAACACAGTCAGTCAGTCAGTCAGTCAGTCAGTCAGTCAGTCAGTCAGTCAGTCAGTCATTTTGCTCTTGCTCTTCATTGCCCAGCTAACCAGGAGGCTATGGAGGCCAAACAGACCAAAGGACAGGTCACCACAGCCGTGGAAAGTGTCTGTGCAAAGCCACAGTGCTGTCCACACAGCGGACTGAGCTGAGCTGAGCTGAGGGCTGTATGGACCGCTGACCAAGACTGCAGCTGTGCTGTCTGCATCTGTCAGGCCTGGCACCCCAAATCAAATCATATCAAATCAAATTCTTTTATTTCGAGGATAATGAATAAGCACTCATGTGCTTTTTTACATCCAGTCCCCGCCCTCATCAGGGATCACATCAATTTAAGAAACACCTCCAACTAACAACAATAATAAACCAAACAACAAGACCAAAACAACAAGACAGTAATAAACAGAAGACAAGATGTAAGGACAGAAGATATAACAGAATAACAAAGGTGCAATACAGTGAAATAAAATTAATAATAAACAATCAAATGATCATTATAATAGAAAACAAAAACATAGTGAAACCAGAAAATCGATAATAAGTAAGCAGTAATTAACTCAAAAACAAACAAACAAAAGTAGTATATAAAACATAACAAGTTATCTGCTGGGTACATTATCCAACCATCAGCTGTCAACAAAATTAGACATAGGCCTAGAGATAATAATATTTTGGTAATAGAAGGGAAAAACACAACAAAACAAAAACAAAAACAAACAAACAAACAAAAAAAGAAAACCCCACCTTAATCAAAATATCTTCATTTTGGGGAAGTACTATATGTCCCAGATTATAAAAAACAACAACATATGATTCACACACACACACACACACACACACACACACACACACACACACACACACACACACACACACACACACACACACACACACACACACACACACACACACACACACACACACACACACAGAGGTTCTCGTGCATTGCAGCATGGTCTTGGTCTTAGTGAAATCACAAATCACCATGGAATTCCCACCAGCGGTCATGGGATTAAAAACAAAGTTTCAGTCTGTGTAGGCCTTGTACTCCCTTGTTTCATCTACTGACGGCATCACAAGCCTGGAGTTCAGAATGATGTACCTACTAACCGCATTACTCACCGAGAATATGGGGAGGCCCCTACTATAGTAAACTTGTAAATCTGAAGAACACATGTACTGCCAGCATGATAAGGTTGCAGCATAGATGTAACTATCAATTGTGATGGGAGGCTTTAAGTATGTTCCAGTTGTGTTGATAAAAGAACAGGTACTCATACACAGCGTAATATGTACGTCAGTGCTGCAGAATGAATGCACCGACTAACTGTGATGCTTCGCTTTATGCGCCTATAAAGTAGAACAGTAAGCCTGCAGTACAGGTTCAATGGTAAACCTGGGGTACAAATGCCTCTACCAACACAGAGGAATAGTAACTCTGCAGTGCTTCGGCATCTAACAAGTACAGTGATATGCCAGTAGTGCAGATACACCCTACCAAGTGCAATCTAAAGCATACAGTGCAGATGTACCTACTGAGTGCAGTGGTGAGGCAGTAGTGCAGATGCACTTACCGAGTGCAGATCATGAGCTTGAAGCTGTTGAGGTAGTCATCCAGGAGCACAGTGGACACCTCGAAGGCCGGCTGCACTGGCTCTGTCTCCACGTTGAAGAACACGTCCACCTGCACAGCCAGTGACACACCCATAACAACACAGTCACCACCCACCTACACATCCATAACAACACATAGTGAACACACACCAACACACCCATAACAACACGGTCACCACTCACCAACACACCCCATAACAACACAGTCACCACCCACCTACACATCCATAACAACACATAGTGAACACACACCAACACACCCATAACAACACGGTCACCACTCACCAACACATCCATAACAACACAGTCACCACCCACCTACACATCCATAACAATACATAGTGAACACACACCAACACACCATAACAACACAGTCACCCCACTACACATCCATAACAACACATAGAAACACACACCAACACACCCATAATAACACGTCATCATCACCAACACATCCAAACACATAGTGAACACACAGTAACATACGTAAAAACACATTACACAACAACATGCCTATAACACCACAATTTAAACACACAAGACTATCTTCCTAGAACTACAGGTTTCACAGTCTCTCAACCCCCCCCCCCCCCCCTCTCCAAAAAGTTCAAACTGCCCATGACATACTGTCTGAACAGTTTTGTATAATGCCTCAAATCACGCCCCCCCCCCCCCCCCCCCCCCCCCAACTGGCTTGCTGGTACACTGCATATTTATTTTTATATTTTATTTTATACCACTTTATATCACAGCAGATTTCTCTGCGTGAAATTCGGGCTGCTCTCCCCGGGGAGAGCGCGTCGCCACAAGTGCAGCGCCTACCCATTATATATATATATATATTATATATATATATATATATATATATATATATATATATATATATATATATATATATATATATATATATATATATATATATATATATATACAGCCCCAAGCTACCCTGGGGACTCCAACTCCCCGATTTTTCTCTAAATTCGACACCTGTGTGTATGCTAGTTTTTGTATACATATAATTTTGTCATCCGCTCCTACCGGCACACAATGGCCTGCTCTTCGGAAAGGCGGAACGGGAATTTAACGTGTGCGCAAGATGTTCTGCGTCAGTTCGCACACTGGGGCCTCGGATTATAGTCTCATCCGAATGACCTTAACATTCAGTTCGATTCTTTTTTTAGATGTCTTACATACTGTTTACACCACCCTGAATAGAAACCATATTTTCTTCAATACCTAGCTCAGGAGATTTCTGTTTTCTTTTTTTTTTCTTTTAGTGGATCCTCTCTGCAGAGGGACTGAGAACTGAAGAACTAGAGCAGAGCTCAGAACAGCAGCCTGCAGAAAGAGACATCTTCTAAGACACTGGACACTTGCCATCCTTGTCTGCATCCACATCTCTTACGCCCCCCCCCCCCCTTCTTTCTCTCTCTCCCCACCCCTTCTCTCTCTCTGTCTCTCTCTGTCTCTGTCTCTTCCTCTCCGTCTGTCTGTCTGTCTCTGTCTCTGTCTGTCTGTCTCTGTCTCTGTCCTGTCTGTCTGTCTGTCTGTCTGTCTGTCTGTCTGTCTCTGTCTCTGTCTGTCTGTCTGTCTGTCTGTCTGTCTGTCTGTCTGTCTGTCTGTCTGTCTGTCTGTCTCTCTCTCTCTCTCTCTCTCTCTCTCTCTCTCTCTCTCTCTCTCTCTCTCTCTCTCTCTCACTCTCTCTCTCTCCCCTGACCCAGAGCACTGCACTGCCTACTGACCTCGGCCACAGCCAGCCCTCTGCCTGTGGCGGTGAACGTCACTTCACTGGGGGCCACGGGGAACTGAAAGACATCAGTGGGGTGTGACGTCACTGAGCTCCGGACACTGACTATCATTAGCATTAGATGCCACATCACGTGACAGGGAGTCAACCTTGTCCCGAGTGACACACTGCCACGTCACACCGTTACACTGGTATAATGCAACATGACAGGGAAACCGATACTTTAGCAAACAAGATTTAAAGAAAAAAATACAGGTGACACTAATCTTCTGGCGACATAATCTCCTCGGGGAGACCATCCCGATTTTTCTTTTTTCGTTCATTGGCTAGAGCTTGTGCAAGGTTCATTGGCTAGAGCTTGTGCAAGGTTCATTGGCTAGAGCTGTGCAAGGTTCATTGGCTAGAGCTGTGCAAGGTTCATTGGCTAGAGCTTGTGCAAGGTTCATTGGCTAGAGCTGTCAGGTTCATTGGCTAGAGCTTTGTGCAAGGTTCATTGGCTAGACAGCCGAGGTTCATTGGCTAGACAGCCGAGGTTCATTGGCCAGACAGCCGAGGTTCACCAATAGTGAGATTTTGCGTATGCCACCGTCACTACATAAAGTAGCTGCACTCCAACTTCGGGGACGATGTCTAAACACGACACCAATGTCACTGTGCATGCGTTTTGAAAATTTCGTCATCCGTTCCTACCGGCTGAAAACTACTACCGGCAGACTCTTCCAAACTGCAGAACAGGTTTTAAGATGCTGTGCGTGCGTTAAGTACACGGGACATCGGCTGATAGCCCCATTGGAAGGACTTTCGGGGAGTGGACTTCGTGTTGACATGAACTCCAAGGGAAAAATCCCCTTTAAGGGTGCCTTGGTGGTGGCTTGAACCCAGGCCTTCAGATCTCGAGCTCAGCATTCTAACCACTTGGCTATTCCGCCCCCAGCCCAAAATTACACAGAGAAATTTGCCGTGACTGAAAATGCTATAAATAATTATGATACAATAGGCAGTGAAAGACATGAACATCGTCATGCCAGGCTAAAAAGTACACTAAAACCACATCAGAGACACAGTCACTACTGCTTACGTCACTTGAGGCTGCAGGTGTACATTGTGCAGTGTTTCCAGTGTGTCTCTTGTCACGCCAGCTTGTATGAAATAGGAGGCGAAAAAGCCTGTATATCATCAGCCATGTATGTAAAAACAAAACAAAACAGGATGTCAGTGCAGGGCAGGAAAAATGTCAGAAAAGCAGTACAGGAACATGAAAGGACAGGACAGAGAAGAGGGGGTGGGGTGGGGGTGGGAGAGGGGGTGGGGGGGGGTGGGGGCAGAGAACTCACATCCTTGGTTTGCAGGACGAGGCCATTGCTGCTGGTGACGTTGAAGTCAGCCTCCATGTGCGGGGCACGGACCTGAAGGTGAAGGTCATACCCCTGGGGAACGGCCTTCTGCACAAACTCTGTCAGGGCCTGTAGCCCCACCATCGTGTCCTGCACACACATACACACATACATATTTATATATATATATATTATATATAATATATATATATTAATATATATATATATATATATATATACACACAAACATATCTGATATACACAAACATACACAACACCACCATCATGCCTCTCCTTTTATTAGCATCATCATTATTAATCAAGACACTTTACCACCGTGTCATACCCCCCGCCCCCCCCCCCCCAACACACACAGATGTGATCGAAAGCGAGTTGCCATACATCACATCTGCTTTTCAGGGAGACAGCTCGTCAAAACTCTGTCCCTTTGTTCAGTGTAGAATTCCCTAAAGTATCCAGTTATTTCTACAGGCCTTTTGTTATGGCTACACACCAGTTCCTTCCCTGGTCCACTCCAGTGTTGCCATCATGGCCTGCAGCTGCTCACCCTGTCCACTGCATGCACATCCCCAGCTGTTTTCTCCAGGGGCCAGCACACTGACATCAGTCTGTGAAACAGACTGGGATGCAACAGTACTGACTGACCTGTGTGGATATATACCATTGAATGTAGCTCTGTGGCACAGACTGTGACACCACAGTACAGAGGTGGCTGACTGACCTGTGTGGATATATACCATTGACTGTAGCTCTGTGGCAGAGTGTGACACCACAGTACAGTACTGACTGACCTGTGTGGATATACATCATTGACTGTAGCTCTGTGGCACAGAGTGTGACACCACAGTACAGTACTGACTGACCTGTGTGGATATAATTATACCATTGACTGTAGCTCTGTGGCAGAGTGTGACCCCAGTGCAGAGGTGACTGACCTGTGTGGAGGAGAAGCCCCCGTAGGGGTTCCTCTGGCGGGTCAGCCAGTGCAGGACGCCCATGCCCTCCTGCAGCAGACCCCGGGCAGAGAACACCTGCAGGGCGTAGGCCGTCACCTGGATGTCCAGGGGTCTTGCCCGCACGTGCACAGGCCGCCAGTTTTTCCAGGGGTCGAAGTTGGTGATGTTGGAGGGAGTCTTCCAGTAGGTCATTCCGTCTGTGTGTGAGTAAGTAAACCACACACACATGCACGCACACACACACGCACGCACGCACGCACGCACTCACGCGCACGCACACACACACACACGCACACACACACACATACAAACAAACACACACATTTTAACCACATCCAAAGAACAGAGTAAGCTACTACAGCAGTAAAGGCCGGTGACAAGGGACAGGCCATCCCCTCTCTGATTCCTGAACTAACGAAGCTAATTCACAGACAAGATTAACAGACTTTGGCATGCCTCAGGGACCAGGACTGACTGTTGTGTCAAGGGAACAGGGAGATCTGAAAAGGCAATCAGCAGATAGAAACAATGCTGTCAACTAAAAGAGCACTGGCTATCAGCCCACACCTTGTCAAACAGGGTTTAAACAGGTTACAGAGGCAGCTGTCTGTGTGGCAGTTGTCTGTGTGGCAGTTGTCTGTGTGGCAGTATGTGTGGCAGTTGTCTGTGTGGCAGTATGTGTGGCAGTATGTGTGGCAGTTGTCTGTGTGGCAGTTGTCTGTGTGGCAGTTGTCTGTGTGGCAGTTGTCTGTGTGGCAGTTGTCTGTGTGGCAGTTGTCTGTGTGGCAGTTGTCTGGTGTGGCAGTATGTGTGGCAGCTGTCTGTGTGGCAGCTGTCTGTGTGGCAGCTGTCTGTGTGGCAGTATGTGTGGCAGTTGTCTGTGTGGCAGCTGTCTGTGTGGCAGTTGTCTGTGTGGCAGTATGTGTGGCAGTTGTCTGTGTGGCAGTTGTCTGTGTGGCAGTTGTCTGTGTGGCAGTATGTGTGGCAGCTGTCTGTGTGGCAGCTGTCTGTGTGGCAGCTGTCTGTGTGGCAGTATGTGTGGCAGCTGTCTGTGTGGCAGTATGTGTGGCAGCTGTCTGTGTGGCAGCTGTCTGTGTGGCAGTTGTCTGTGTGGCAGTTGTCTGTTTCTACCTGCCCCTGGTCTTCAGACAGGCGGAACAGGTTTATAACGTGTTTGCAAGATGTTCTGTGTGCATCTGCACACAGGGCCTCAGTTGATAGTCTCATCAGTAGGACTTTTGGGGACGTGGAGGCCTTCAGATGGCGAGTGCACCGCTCTGACCGCCAGGCTATCGTGCCCCTGACTGTGTAGATGATGCTGGCCATCCTGCTGCATTCAGCATCCCCACATCACACAAAACCCCAATACAAACAACAACAAACACACAAAAACAGATGACCGCTTCAAAGTAAGAAACATAAACTAACATAAGGTCAAGTAAGGTCAAGGTGTGTATCATGAGCCTGTTCACAGCACCCGACACATGCACACTGCTGTCACATGCCCTGGGTCCACAGCACTGCCGGAAGAGCTGCCAGGGTTGTCTCCTACTTGTCGCTCATCAGCAAAGAAGCGTCTCTGCAGCACAGTCTTGCTGTGTACCGTCCAAAGTACTGTCCTTGACTATCAACCCTCGGCCAGATGAGCATTAGACGAATGGTGTGTGTCTCGCATTGAACAGCAATAGATGTTTCGTTTGTACAGCAATTTTACGGAAAATAATGCCATTTATTAGACGTTTTTACAGAACTGCCTAGCATCGAGAACTTGCAGACTGCTTGCTTTAAATTGAATATGAGAGGCACAGGAAATCCACCAAACACAACGATTACAAGACAGTGGACAGCCATCTTACTTTCTGTGGTGGCCTTGGCCTTGAGGGCGGTGAAGACAGTGTCGGCCACAGGACTTCCGGCCCTGGTGAGAGCCAGGCAGGTGAGTGCCAGAGACAGGAAGTCGTCAGGAGGGATGGTGTGGTGGCGCTGCTCCAGGAACAGAGTGGCGTTCCTGACTGCTGTCTGCAGGGCTGACGTCTGCTCCTGAAACCTCGCTCTGTTAGCTGCCTCTCCTGCACTGCCTGCCTACAGTCTACAGTCTATAATCTACAGTCTATAGTCTACAGTCTACAGTCTATAATCTACAGTCTATAATCTACAGTCTATA
>CM060321.1:68846349-68851349 GCA_030674155.1 Stramonita haemastoma
CGGGGGTGGGGGGGTGGGGTGAGAGATAGAGATAGTATGGTGTGGGTTCCTTACTGGAGAAGCGGGCACGTCAGAGTTCTGCAGCAGCGTCATCAGCACAAAGGCCGTCAGCCCTGTGGAGTGGTCCTGGAAATGCTGGAATACACCACACCACAGACCGTTGTACTATAGATCATTGTGCTATAGACCATGGTACTTTAGAACACTGCGCCATAGAACACTGCACCATAGAACACTGCACCATAGAACACTGCACCATAGAACACTGCACCATAGAACACTGCACCATAGAACACTGCACCATAGAACACTGCACCATAGAACACTGCACCATAGAACACTGCACCATAGAACACTGCACCATAGAACACTGCACCATAGAACACTGCACCATAGAACACTGCACCATAGAACATTGTGCCATAGAACACTGCACCATAGAACACTGCACCACAGACCATTGTGAACATTGTGTTATAGATCATTGTACTATAGAACATTGTGCCATAGACCATTGTACTACAGAACATTGTGCTATAGAACATTGTACTATAGAACATTGTGTTATAGATCATTGTACTATAGAACATTGTGCCATAGACCATTGTACTATAGAACATTGTGCTATAGACCATTGTACTATAGAACATTGTGCCATAGACCATTGTACTACAGAACATTGTGCCATAGACCATTGTACTATAGAACATTGTGCCAGAGACCATTGTACTATAGAACATTGTACAACAGAACATTGCACCATAGAACACTGCACCATAGAACATTGCACCATAGAACATTGCACCATAGGACATTGCACTATAGAACATTGCACCATAGAACTTCACGCCATAGAACATTGCACTATAAACATTGCACCATAGAACATCACGCCATAGAACATTGCACTATAGAACATTGCACCATAGAACACTGCACCATAGAACATTTTGTATTTGTATTTTGTATTCTGTACCACTTTTTGTCACAGCAGATTTCTCTGCGTGAAATTCGGGCTGCTCTCTCCGGGGAGAACTCGTCGCCACAAGTGCAGCACCTACCCATTTTTTTTCTTTTTCCTGCATGCAACTGGATTTGTTTCCCCAGGCCATCAGAGTGGCTTTTTTCTACAGAAATTTTGCCAGGGTCAACCCCCTTGTTGCCGCGGGTTCTTTTACGTGCGCTAAATAATGATGTGTAACATACGGGACCTCGGTTTATCGTCTCATCCGAAAGACTTAGCGCCCAGACCACCACTCATGTTCTAATGGATGGGGGAAAAGTTTTGGGCCCAAACGGGATTCAAACCACCGCACACTCCGACCGACTTTTCGCTTTCTAGGCAGGTGCGTCACCACCTAGACCACTGATCCACCGAATCCTCCTTATGTCATCACCAGAACGAAAGGTGCATGCTGCCTACCGCCATTTGCGGATCCAGGAGGTGTCCAAACTCATTGAAGGAACCATCCATGTTCTGGCGCCGAGTCAGCCAATCCAGGCCTCGCTGCAGCACACCGCTATCCACGTATACATAGGGCCGGGCCTCGTGGAACACTCGTAGTACAAAAGCAGTCAACCTGCACAAGTTATACCACGTGCAGGGGTTGTAGTATAAATCATAGTACTGTAATAATCATACTATCAACAATATTGTGAGCCTTGTCAGGCTGTTGGCTATCATATCAAAGTATCATGTTGGCTATTATGTCAATGCTACCAATGAATCTTGTTAGGCTGTTTATCATGATATCAGAGATCATAATCTTGTTAGGATGTTGGTTATGATATCAATAGATCATGATCGTGTCAGGATGCTGGTTATAGTGGAGCTTAGGTGCAGCGTTTTGTTTGCAGAAAGACTACTCAGCTGAAAATCTTAGGTTTAAAAAACTGTGAGGCCCAAGTAGATCACCTATTACTTTTCTTTAAAAAAAATCCAATGCTGCCACAGCCACTGCTACTACTACTACTACTACTACTGTTGTTGTTGTTACTGTTACAGTTCAAAGGTCAAAAAACCAGCTGATGTGATGCAGGGAAAGGAGCATTCTGGGAAAAGCCCCCTCCCTCATTATTTCCCCCCTTCTCAGTACTACCCCCTCCCTCATTATTTCCCCCCTTCTCAGTACTACCCCTCCTCATTATTTCCCCTTCTCAGTACTTCCCCTCCCTCATTATCCCCCCTTCTCAGTACTACCCTCCCTCATTATTTCCCACCTTGCCCTACCCTCAGTACTACCCTCCCTCATTATCCCCCCTTCTCAGTACTACCCTCCCTCATTATCCCCCCCCTTCTCAGTACTACCCTCCTCATTATCCCCCCCTTCTCAGTACTACCCCTCCCTTTTCATCTCCCCCAGCCCCCTCCTCCCCAGGCCTGTCAGTGACTGACCACGTGCTTCCAGTGCCGTCCCTGTTGCCGAAGGCACTGAAGGACCCGTCTGTCCTCTGGTAGGTCAGCTCCCGCTGGTAACCTGCCGGCAACAGACAACAAGCCCAGCTAGGGAGAGCCCGACAGCTGCAAGTCTTCAGAAATGATGTCCCTTCTAGCAAGTGTTGTGTCCTTAGCTTCTGCAGACTGTCACACTCTGTCACCTGCAAGTGTTTTGTCCTTCAGTCACACTCTGTCACCTGCAAGTGTTTTGTCCTTCAGTACACTCTGTCACCTGCAAGTGTTTTGTCCTTCAGTCACTCTGTCACCTGCAAGTGTTTCTTGTTCTTCAGTACACTCTGTCACCTGCAAGTGTTTGTCTCTTTCAGGTCACCTCTGTCACCTGCAGTGTTTTGTCCTTCAGTCCACTCTGTCACCTGCAGTGTTTTGTCCTTCAGTCACTCTGTCACCTGCAGGTGTTTTGTCCTTCAGTCACTCTGTCACCTGCAGGTGTTTTGTCCTTCAGTCCACTCTGTCACCTGCAAGTGTTTTGTCCTTCAGTCACTCTGTCACCTGCAGGTGTTTTGTCCTTCAGTCACACTCTGTCACCTGCAGGTGTTTTGTCCTTCAGTCACACTCTGTCACCTGCAAGTGTTGTGTCCTTAGTTTCTGCAGCACTGTCACACACTTCACCCTAGGTCCCACCCTAACAGACACTGTCCTATGACGTCACAGATCTCCTATCTCAGGGTCTGAAGACGAGGGCTCTAGGAAGGTCAGCAAAGTCCTCGCTTCCAGATCGTCTTTTACATATGTCTGTCTGTCTCTAGTCCTGCTACTTCCTCCATTTCTGTCTTCTATGCATCCCTTCAACCTTTTTGTGCCGTGTATACATATACACATTCTCATCATCCTTTCAACCTTCCAGGGTCATGTATACATTATACACATTCTCTGGGTCTTGTTGTTCAACCCTCTATGCCATGTGACACAGTTATATACGCAATAGGCAGACAAAGGAAAACTATCAAATCTAACCTGCTCACTTTGGCCATGAGATGTATTGTTACACACACGCACACACACACACACACACACACACACACACACACACACACACACACACACACACACACACACACACAACACACACACACACATACACACACATACACACACACACACACAGAGCACGGCCCAGCACAGCACAGCACAACACAGCACAACACAACACAGCACACCACACTACAGCACAACACAGCACAACACAATACAACACAACACACAGCACAGCACAGCATAACACACCACAGCACAGCACACCACACTACAGCACAGTACAGCACAGCACAGCGCAGCCCAGACCAGTCTGAATGAGGAAGTGCAGCCTGTCCCTCAGGGCGGGGGTCAGGTGGCCGGTGGCCGTCAGGTAGTTAGCGATGTACAGGTCGGGCGCCAGGTGCACCATGTTCTGCTCCCCGCACCCTGTGGGCACCCTCACCAGCTCCTCCACCCCCCACACGCTGGGCCCCAGCAGGTCACCTGTCGCCACACACAGCGCCACAATCACCCTTCCTTCTCCATGGCAATTCCCACAAACCACTCCTTCACTGCTCCAGGAAAACACACACACATTCACACACACATACACATACACATACACACTCACACACACATTCACACACACTCACACACACACTCACACGCACATACACACACATACACATACACACACACATACACATACACACACACATACACATTTTTTTTGCTGTTAGCTAGGTAAAGTCACAGGAAGTGAATGGTCCAGAGATGCTCCACTACATTTACCAGATCTCCCCACAAATAAATAAATAAATAAATGAATAAAGAAACAGATAAATAACAGATAGATAAATAGATAAGCAAACAGAGGCAGGTGAAGACAGACACCTTGCAGAAGACTGACCTGTCACCTTGACATGGGTTTTCAAGGAACCGTCAATGACGTCAGGAGGGAGAGTGATGGAATACTTGTGGGTGATGACGTCAGCACCCGTGGGGTTCAGGTTGAAGAAAACGGGTAGAGACAGTTCTGAGGGCACACCCTCCGCCTGCACACACAGACAGCAAACAACACGTCACGTCACGTCACGTCAGGTCACGTCATGGCTGTGGAAAACTAAACACCCCGCCACTACGGGCACCAGCTCTGACCAGCTCTGCCCAACAGTCATTATTCTTCCTCGCTCATTTTTACAAAATAACCTTTGGTTACTAACAGATACGAGTTCCAGTACCTACAGATATACATATATATTGAATGAAGGAATAAATGTCTGATTTATAGAGGGTAAAAACATCCAGCCCTGTTGGCCTGATCACAGTGCCAAAGAGCTGTCGTGGCCTCAACATTCCTGGTATTTAGGATTTGTCCTTCCGTGCCATCCTTTTTTCACACAGTTTTTAGTTAACGATCTCAGGCAGGTTCTACAATTTTCTACAGTCCCTGCTCTCCATTCACAGTGACTCTTCATGCTATTGCTACTCTCTCTTACAAGTGACTCTTCATGCTATTGCTACTCTCCATCACTGATGACTCTTCATGCTATTGCTACTCTCCATCACAGATGACTCTTCATGCTAT
>CM060321.1:68856349-68876349 GCA_030674155.1 Stramonita haemastoma
TCAGTTATTGATTTATTCTGTTATATCGAGGATAATGGAATAAGCACTCATGTGCTTTTTTACATCCAGTCCCCGTGTGTATACGGCTTTGTAAATCTTGTCATCTGTTCCCACCGGCACACAATGGCCTACTCTTACGAAAAGAGGAACAGGATTTAACGTGTGCGCAAGATGTTCTGTGTGCGTTCGCACATGGAGCCTCGGTTTATAGTCTCATTCGAATGACTTTTGGGGGGAGTGGAGTCAGCAGTGATGTTAACTTCAGGGGAAAAATCCCCTCCAACGGGAATCGAACCCGGGTCGTCAAATTGCGAGCGCAATGTTCTGACCGCCAGGCTATCCCACATCCGTGTGTGTGTGTGTGTGTGTGTGTGTGTGTGTGTGTGTGTGTGTGTGTGTGTGTGTGTGTGTGTGTGTGTGTGTGTGTGTGTGTGTGTGTGTGTGTGTGTGTGTGTGTGTGTGAAAGTCAAAGTCAAAGTCAAAGTCAAAGTCAAAGACAAAGACAAAGTCAAATGATTTATTTGTTAGGCCATAAACTCATACAAATGGAAATCACATCCGCATAACAATGTACATACAGTTACATAGTTCCACTTTCAAGTGCATTTTTAAATGATTAGAAATGCTTTGTAGACATAATTGGAGTTTTGAAATAATTGGGTATGTCTGTGTGTGTGTATGCGCGCGTTCTTACGTGTGTGTGTGTGTGTGTGTGTGTGTGTGTGTGTGTGTGTGTGTGTGTGTGTGTGTGTGTGTGTGTGTGTGTGTGTGTGTGTGTGTGTCTGTGTCTGTGTCTGTGTCTGTGTCTGTGTCTGTGTGTATACTGGTGCGTGCGTGCGTGCGTGCGAGCGTGTGTGTATGTGCGTGTGTGCGTGCGCGTGAACGCGCGGGTGCGTGTGTGTATGTGTGTCACTGTGCTTGCAGACATACACATTTGTCTGTGTACAGTATATCCAATGACGAGAGTTCTAATGTGTAAAATAAGGCTGATATAAGGTGAGGGGAAGAAGGTGAGGGGAGGAAGGTGAAGGGAGGAAGGTGAGGAGAACAAAGGTCAGCCGACTGACCCCAGGGTGGAGTTGGTCCAGAGCCAGGTGTCGGGGAAGAGGTTCCTGACTCTCTCCACCTCCTTCAGGCCCCCCGCCTGCCCTGTCCCCGTCCCACCCCCCGGCACCTCGGGTCTGATGCCGCCTGGCCACACACCACAGTTCAGGTGACAGTTAGGGGAGAGAGAGAGAGAGAGAGAGAGAGAGAGAGAGAGAGAGAGAGAGAGAGAGAGAGAGAAGAGAGAGAGAGAGAGAGAGAGAGAGAGAGAGAGAGAGAGAGAGAGAGAAGAGACAGAGACAGAGACAGAGACAGAGGGAGAGAGGAGAGAGGAGAGAGACAGAGACAGAGAAACACACACATAGAGAGACACATAGATAGACATACAGATAGAGAGACACACAGATAGATATACACACACAGAAAGACACAAAGGTAGAGAGACACACAGAGAGACAGTCAGATGGAGGCAGAGGGAGACAGAGGAAAAAACAGACAGACAGACACGACGAACAGACAGACAAAGACAGACAGACAGACAGACAGACAGACAGACAGACAGACAGACAGACAGACAGACAGACAGACAAGCAATGTCTGATGATTATTGTCATTGAAGCAGAATATTATTTTCCCCTTTAATCCAAGGATAATGGAATAAGCTTTCATAATTGTTTTTAAACATCCAGTCCCTATGTGCAGTCGGTTTGTACATCCCACCAGCACACAATAACCTACTCTTTCAAAAAGCAGAACAGGTTTTAACATACGTGCAAGATGTTCTACGTGCGTTCGCACACGGGACGTTGGTTAAAAGTCTCATCAGAAGGACTTTTGAGGGGAATGGAGTCGGCACTGATGTTAGCTTCAGGGGAAAAAGTAATATCCCTGGATTCGAACGCGGGTCATTAGATCATAGCGCAATGCACAACGTTTAAACCACCAGGCTTTTCCGACCCCCTGAGTGCAGTCACAGTTTACAGTAATTCATGTCCACAGATGCAGGCCAAAAGTACACGGTGTGCAGAAACAGCAGATCGTGGCCAAACTACAGGCCAAACAGAAACAGAAACAACACACTGGGTGGGTAGCAGAAACACAGACACACTGGATGGATTGCAAAAACAATAAACACACTGGGTGGATTGCAAAAACAATAAACACACTGGGTGGATTGCAAAAACAATAACACGCGAGTAGATTGCAGAAACACCTACAGAATCAGGAAGCATTAGACCTGTGACCATTGACATTGCCTATACATCCAATCAGCATTGGCTTATGGATAGTCAGTACAGATAGATACGTGTAATTTAAGGACAGGTAAACATTGTGAGTACAGGTAGACATGTCTAATTTAAGCACAGGTAAACATTGTGAGTACAGGTAGACATTCTAATGTAGGCACAGATAAACATTGTGAGTACAGGTAGACATGTCTAATGTAGGCGCAGGTAAACATTGTCAGTACAGGTAGACATGTCTAATGTAGGCGCAGGTAAACATTGTCAGTACAGGTAAGGTGAAAGGTAAAGGTAGACATTCTAATGTAGGCACAGGTAAACATTGTCAGTACAGGTAGAAATCATGTCTAATATAGGCACAGGTAAACATTGTCAGTACAGGTAGTTATTTCTGTCAGTACAGGTAGTTATGTCTGCTGATACAGGTAGTTATGTCTGTCAGAACAGGTAGACATGTTTACTGTAAACAAAGGTAAAGACCATCAATACAGGTAAACATGATGATCTGTTGATGATCGATTCCTGTTCGAGGGGATTTTTCTCCTGGCGTTAACATCAGTGCTGACTCCACTCTCTCCAAAAGTCCTTCGGATGAGACTTTACACCATGGCCTCGTGTGCGATCAAACGCAGAACATCTTGCACACATGTTAAATCCTGTCCCGCTTTTCGTAAGAGTATGTCATTGTGTGCCGGTGGGAACAGATGACAAGATTTAGAAAACTGCATACACACGGGGACTGGATGTAAAAAAGCACACACGTGCTTATTCCATTATCCTCGTTATAAAAGCATAAATAAAATAGATAAATGGTGTCCCTACCTGGGACTGGTATCGTGATTCCAGGAGCTGGAACAGAGAAGACGTCCCGTTGTATAAATATTAAAATAACCCATTACATAATGATAAAGATAACAATTCACATAATGATAAAGATAACTTATCACATAAAACAAACATAATCTATTATATGATGATAAAAACTATCCATCACATAATGATAAAGATAATTCATCATCTAAAATAAATATAATCCATTATATGATAATAAAAAAAACACACCACATGATAATAAAGACTGATCACATAATAATGGAGAGGATTTACTATATGATGATGAAGATGAACCGTTACATAATGATGGAAATAGCTCATTTAACAATCATAAAGATCATCCATTACATAACAAAGAAGAGCTAGCCATTCCTCTTAATAAGGAAGACTGATGATAGAATGATACACACAACCAATTGTATATTGACAAAGACCCGTTCACCATAAAGGAAACGATGACTCATTACGTAATTATAAAAATGACTCATCCAAAATGATCAAGATAGCTTATTATATCATTCTAAAGACAATCTAATCAGCATAGTGATAAAGATGACGCAATACATAATGACACCGATGACCGATTACATAATGATAAAGATGGTCCACTATATTATGTTAGAGACGACAAATAACATTATGATAAAGATGACAAGTTACATGATGATAAAGATGAAAAATTACATGATGATAAAGATGACAAATTACATTACAATAAAGAGGACACATTACTTTATGAGAAAGACGACAAATTACATTATGATAAACACGACAAATTACGTTATGATGAAGACGACAAATTACATTATGATAAAGATTACCTAATTACTATAGTTATAAAGACGACAAATTACATTATGATAAAGATAATCTACACCATAGTGATAGAGATGACCTATTACACAATAGTGAACATAACCTAATCACCATAGTAATAAAAATGACCCATTACATTTAATAAAAAATAAGCTGATCATCATAGCAGTAAAGGTGAACCATAAACAATAACATGAAAGAGAAAAAAATGATGATAAAGATACAAGCGCGTCATAACATTAAAAAAAATAATTCACCAAAATTGCCAAACTGATCACCAGTCCATCCATCAATTCACCCATCAAACTAGCCACTTATCAAGTTAGCCACCTATCTGCCCATCCATCAAACCACCCGCCCACCCAGCCTATCCACCCACCCAGCCTATCCACCCACCCAGCCTATCCACCCATCCATTAAACCAGCCACCCATCCACCCAATAAACATCCAACTACCAACCCAGTCACCCATAAAACCAGCCCCCCCATCAAGATATCCACCCATCAAGATAGCCACCCATCAAGATATCCACCCATCAAGATATCCACCCATCAAGATAGCCACCCATCAAGATAGCCACCAATCAAGATAGCCACCAAGCCACCCACCCATCAATTTAGCCACCCATCAAACTAGCCACCCATCAAACTAGCCACCCATCAAACTAGCAACCCATCAAACTAGCCACCTATCAAACTAGCCACCCATCAAGTTAGTCACCCATCAAGATAGCAAGGCAAGGCAAGGCAAGGCAAGGCAAGGCAAGGCAAGGCAAGGCAATTATTTTATTTCGAGAATAACGAATAAGCACTCGTGTGCTTTTTTACACCCAGTCCCCGCCCTTTTTAGGAATAAGATCAAGATAAAAAACCATCAAACCATCTAGCAAGCTAGTCACCCATCAAACTAGCCATCCATCAAGATAGCATCCATCAAGATAGCCATCCATTAAACCAGCGTAGTCAGCCATTCATGCTGAAGTCAGCGGTCGTCTAACTAACCACAGCCTTTAACTTGAGGTGTTAAGAGAATCAAAGTATACATTACCCAAAGTCTGTCCCGGCCCTGAAAAGACATACACAGTAACACGCTGAGAACAGTCTCAAGGCAAGTGTCAAGGTCTTAACAACAACAACAACAACAATGACAACAACAACGACAACAACAACAACAGTGACAACAACAAAACAACACCAACAGTGGCTGGTTTACCAACTACTTTCAAACCTGGAATAAAAAAAAACGCTGAAAAAACAAAGCTGCTCCATATAAGTGCATATTCATCAGGTGTTTGCTAACCGTAGCTCCCTTTTTTCCTACCTACAAAATAACACAACACAACACAACACAACACAACACAACACAACACAACACACACAGCACAGCACAGCACAGCACAGCACAGCACAGCACAGCACAACACAACAATACAATACAATACAATACAATACAATACAATACAACACAAACACACACACACACACACACACACACACACACACAACACACACACCACACACACACACACACACACACACACACACACACACACACACACACACACACACACACACACACACATACCCCAGCTAGCTAGGTTAGATGCTAAGCGGACTTCCCCAAGAAGTGAGTGGAGGCTGACTTACAGATTTGCGGAGTAATCGTCATGCCAGGCATGGGTGTGATGAAGTTGGCTAGAGAGTTCAGCACAGCAGCTGAAACAGTCAGAGACAGGATTGGCTAGAGAGTTCAGCACAGCAGCTGAAACAGTCAGAGAAATGATTGGCTAGAGAGTTCAGCACAGCAGCTGAAACAGTCAGAGACAGGATTGGCTAGAGAGTTCAGCACAGCAGCTGAAACAGTCAGAGAGATGATTGGCTAGAGAGTTCAGGACAGCAGCTGAAACAGTCAGAGAGATGATTGGCTAGAGAGTTCAGCACAGCAGCTGAAACAGTCAGAGAGATGATTGGCTAGAGAGTCAGACAGCGTGAAAAGTCAGAGAGATGCATGGCTGAGAGTCAGGACAAGCACCGAAACACGTACAGTAGAGATTTAAGTTCATAACCGCCACTACCAGCAAAGCAAGATGAACAGAGGTAATATGATTTAGCTACAACAAACACCCAAACACCTACACACAACCAACACCCACACCACAACACACCCAACAAAGATAACATAGTACACTACATACCACACACACACACACACACACACACACACACACACACACACACACACACACACACACACACACACACACAACACACACACACACACACACACACACACAGACAAACACACACACGCACGCACGCACGCTGACGCGCGCATGTAATGTGTATGTAAAGTAAAGTAAAGAAAGAAGAGTAAAGAGTGAGCGTTCTCTGCTTGCCTGAAAAAGCTACAACCTTATCCAAAGGAGAAATAAGAAGAGCGGAAACTGATGAATGCGGAAGCAAGAGAGAGAGAGAGAGAGAGGAGAGAGAGAGAGAGAGAGAGAGAGAGAGAGAGAGAGAGAGAGAGAGAGAGAGAGAGAGAGAGAGAGAGAGAGAGGAGAGGAAGAGAGAGAAGACAGAGAAGAGAGACGAGAGACAGAGAGAGAGAGATGAGAAGAGAGAAGCAGCAGAGAGATGGAGGACATGAGAGAGAAGAGAGAGAAGAGGAGAGTAGAAGAAAGAGAGAGAGAGAGAGACAGAGATGAGAGGAAGTGAGAGAGAAGAGAGATGGAGACAGTAGAAAAGAGACAAGGAGTATGACGAGAGGCATACATAAAGTTAATGACAAGAGTGTATCAACTGTCACTACTTCCAGAGATTATGCTAAAAAGTGTTTGACTCTCATTAATAACAATTGAAGATAGAACAGGTATTGCAGCATTTATGCAACAGTGACGAATATGCTTTGTAACAAATGTTTTCCATTAATTTATGTTGCAGTTTCAGCTTATAATGGGTTTTCATCTCTCCCTCAGAGTGTTGTCAGTTAGAAAGCGTTCATTCTTGCCAATAGAAAGCGTTCATTCTTGCCAATAGAAAGCGTTCATTCTTGCCAATAGAAAGCGTTCATTCTAAGGTAAACTCAAACCAGCTGTCACCACCCCACGTACGTCCGTAAATAGCTGGGTCTTCTGAAACACACACACAAAATGAACACGTCGTCAGAAAGCAATGAAGGCTGATGGCCACACAGTTGAATAACTGATAAAACTGCAGCCATTACGTTCCAGGAGGAAAACGCACAGAGATAAACATACATGCATACTACCCAGAAACTTTTGGTATCTGCTGAACAGTTTTATTAAACATCTCCACCCAACTAAGCCACATGCACACTGTAATGAGAAAAAACCAAGATCTTCCAATCACTGAGGAAAAAAAACGACAACGGTTATGATCAGACAAAGACAAAGTTTTCGTTTCCTTGACCCGACAAGTTTCACCACATCAGTTATGCAGAAATGCCCACACATCAGTTATGCAGAAATTCCCAACACATCAGTTATGCAGATAATAGCCCACACATCAGTTATCCTGAAAAGCCCAGACATCAGGTATCTTGATATGCCCACACACTAGTTGTCCAGATATGCCCACACATCAGTTATGTAGATATCCACACACATCAATAATAATGATAATATAAAATGGAATTTATATAGCGCTCTCGTTTGCAAAAGCAAATCAAAGTGCTTGCATTCAACCAATTCTTACACATGCAACCACTAACAATTCAGAGTTTTAATAAATTCAAATATAAACACACATACACACACGCACTCACGCACGCACGCACTCACGCACGCACGCACGCACGCACACATATACATAAAGTATATACTGAGAATGAGGGGAGGGAGACATGAGTGCGGTGATGAGGAGGGGAGGGAGACATGAGTGCAGTGAGGAGGAGGGAGACATGAGTGCAGTGAGGAGGAGGGAGACATGAGTGCAGTGAGGAGGAGGGAGGCATGAGTGCAGTGAGGAGGAGGGGAGGGAGACATGAGTGCAGTGAGGAGGAGGGGAGGGAGACATGAGTGCAGTGAGGAGGAGGGGAGGGAGACATGAGTGCAGTGAGGAGGAGGGGAGGGAGACATGAGTGCAGTGAGGAGAGGGAGGGAGACATGAGTGCAGTGAGGAGGAGGGAGACATGAGTGCAGTGAGGAGGAGGGAGACATGAGTGCAGTGAGGAGGAGGGAGGGAGACATGAGTGCAGTGAGGAGGAGGGGAGGGAGACATGAGTGCAGTGAGGAGGAGGGAGGGAGACATGAGTGCAGTGAGGAGGAGGGAGACATGAGTGCAGTGAGGAGGAGGGAGGAGACATGAGTGCAGTGAGGAGGAGGGAGACATGAGTGCAGTGAGAGGAGGGGGGAGACATGAGTGCAGTGAGGAGGAGGGAGACATGAGTGCAGTGAGGAGGAGGGAGACATGAGTGCAGTGAGGAGGAGGGAGACATGAGTGCAGTGAGGAGGAGGGAGGGAGACATGAGTGCAGTGAGGAGGAGAGAGGGAGACATGAGTGCAGTGGGAGGAGGAGGGAGACATGAGTGCAGTGAGGAGGAGGGAGACATGAGTGCAGTGAGGAGGAGGGAGGGAGACATGAGTGCAGTGAGGAGGAGGGAGACAGAGTGCAGTGAGATGAGGGGAGGGAGACATGAGTGCAGTGAGGAGGAGGGAGACAGAGTGCAGTGAGGAGGAGGGAGACATGAGTGCAGTGAGGAGGAGGGAGATGAGTGCAGTGAGGAGGAGGGAGACATGAGTGCAGTGAGGAGGAGGGGAGGGAGACAGGAGTGCAGTGAGGAGGAGGGAGACAGGAGTGCAGTGAGGAGGAGGGAGACATGAGTGCAGTGAGGAGGAGGGAGACAGGAGTGCAGTGAGGAGGAGGGAGGGATGAGTGCAGTGAGGAGGAGGGAGACATGAGTGCAGTGAGGAGGAGGGAGGAACTCACTGGGGGCAGTGTGGGGACGTGGTCTGGACACAGCACTCAGGTCACCATCCGTGAAGGTACGAATTCCCACAGCCTGTCATCACATGGCTGACATTATTAAAATAATACAACGACATCAAACCACATACCTGATAGTATTAATCACATACCTTACAATATAAAAACCATAAGACATCATCAAACCAACGGAGATACTATCAAACCACATGTCTGACATTATGAAACCACATACAGGTCTGACATTATGAAACCACATGTCTGACATTATGAAACCACATACAGGTCTGACATATGATACCACATACAGGTCTGACATTATGAAACCACATGTCTGACATTATGAATCACAGGTCTGACATTATGAAACCACATGTCTGACATTATGAAACCACATGTCTGACATTATGAAACCACATACAGGTCTGACATTATGAAACCACATGTCTGACATTATAAATCACATGCCTGACATATGAAACCACATACAGGTCTGACATTATGAAACCACATACAGGTCTGACATTATGAAACCACATGTCTGACATTATGAAACCACATACAGTTTGACATTATGAAACCACATGTCTGACATTATGAAACCACATGTCTGACATGAAACCAATACAGGTCTGACATTATGAAACCGCATGTCTGACATTATGAAACCACATACAGGTCTGACATTATGAAACCACATGTCTGACATTAGAATCACATGTCTGACATTATGAAACCACATACAGGTCTGACATTATGAAACCACATACAGGTCTGACATTATGAAACCACATGTCTGACATTATGAAACCACATGTCTGACATTATGAAACCACATGTCTGACATTATGAAACCACATGCCTGACATTATGAATCACATGTCTGACATTATGAAACCACATGTCTGACATTATGAAACCACATGTCTGACATTATGAATCACATGTCTGACATTATGAAACCACATGTCTGACATTATGAAACCACATGCCTGACATTATCAAATCACCAAACGACGTCAGACCACATAACTATCTGCTATCTTCATCACACGTCTGATCTTAACAAACCTCAACATAACAATATCAAACCACTAAACGACATCAAACCGCATTCGGATGAGACTATAAACCGAGGAACTATGTGCGAACGCACGCAGAACATCTCGCGCACACGTTAAAACCCTGTTCCGCCTTTCAGAAGAGCAGGCCATTGTGTGCCGGTAGGAGCGGATGACAAATATATCTATATATATCTATATATATCTATATCTATATATCTATCTATCTATATCTATATCTATATCTATCTAGATATCTATCTAGATATCTAGATATCTATCTATCTATCTATCTATCTATCTATCTATCTATCTATCTATTATATAATATATATATATATATATATATATATATATATATATATATATATATGGATGTGATGGGGTAGTAAGTAGATTATTTCCCATGTGATCAGAGCGAGACAATCGCAGCGTCGTGTTTCTATTTTGGGACACACCTGTGAATTGTACAATGCTCTGTTCCCTTGGAGGGTGGTCGAAAACTCTCCGTTGCATGTACTCCGCCTTCATGGTGAAATGTAGAATTTGAGCAACCTCTGTTTAGAGATCACACATTGAACTGTATGACTGTAATGTGTACCAGGAGTTAGTGCAGAGATTAGACTATAAATATGATAACTCTGAAATATATAGTTATATATTTGGGAGGGGGGGGGGGTCATTATGATTGGGTGAGATCGTAGTGCACAAGTGTGGAGTTATGTTGACGTGTGCAGGGTCTACTTACCGCCAGTGCACAGAACCCCATCTCCCCCCAAACCTAAAGCCTACACAATGAGATGTGATGTGGGACAGAGGGGGAGGTATAGATGTGGTGTGGGACAGAGGGGGAGGTATAGATGTGGTGTGGGACAGAGGGGGAGGTATAGATGTGGTGTGGGACAGAGGGGGAGGTATAGATGTGATGTGGGACAGAGGGGGAGGTATAGATGTGATGTGGGACAGAGGGGGAGGTATAGATGTGGTGTGGGACAGAGGAGAGGGCGTAGATGTGGTGTGGGACAGAGGGGAGGTGTAGATGTGGTGTGGGACAGAGGGGAGGGTGTAGATGTGGTGTGGGACAGAGGGGAGGGTGTAGATGTGATGTGGGACAGGGGGGGGGGGTGATGTGTGTAGTGAGGCACTGACCTCCAGCGTGGAGCGGGCACTGGTGCCGGACAGGGAGAGGGGGAAGGCGGGGTCATCAGGGCTGACCCCCGCGTCAAACCGTGCTGTGGCCTCCGACACCTGACACCCCCACCCTCCCTCAGCATCACATGCACCAGTGTGTCGAGAGCTCAGTCTGTCAGTCAGTCCGTCAGTCAGTCCGTCAGTCTGTCAGTTAGTCAGCCTGTCAGTTAGTCAGTCAGTCAGTCAGTCAGTCAGTCAGTCAGTCAGTCAGTCCGTCAGTCAGCTATCAAATAGTCAAACAGTAACGAGTCATATTTTGTGAGCGTTAACAATAGAACAATTGAGCAGTGTTTTATTCCTTGTACCTCTTCGGGGTATGGAGAAAGGGTGAACATCATGTAATAGCAGAAAGAAGCAAAACTATAACAAACAAGAATTCTCTATAGTTCATAAAGGAATACACACACCTTTAGACAATCTAATGTATTTTATCCAATATAGCATTTCATGTCGATTTGCAGAGGGCATTAGTGAAAAATTTAGAAACTGACTTTGAAGTTAGAAAGAGTTTTCACAAATATTTCTTTCGCGAACTGACATACAATGTGCAATCCATGATAATAAAATAACAATCATGGCCAGTTTCAAACAGACCACAATAAAAAATCTTATTACAATCATAGTCTTTTTCCCTTAGAATGGCAAAGCACGATCCACTTTCAACTGGTAATCTGTGGTTTGGGCATCTGAAGTTGATGACAGGATACGCGCGCGCGCACACACACACACACAACACACACACACACACACACCACACACACACACACACACACACACACACACACACACACACAGGTATATAATACCTAATACTACACACCTTACAATGCCTAACATACAACACCCACCTAATAATGCCTAGCATACACCCCCCCCCCCCCCCCCGTAATTATGCCTAACATACAACGCCTCACCTGATGATATCTAACATACAATGCCCCATCTAATAATACCCCACCCATAACGCCTCACTTATAATACCCTACCACACCTTAGAATACCTGCCACACAACCCCCCACCGTATGATAACATAAACACAACACCGCACCACACAACACCGCACCACACAACACTGCACAATTCACACCGCACCACACAACACCGCACCACACAACACTGCACCACACAACACTGCACCACACACACCACACCACACAACACTGCACCACACAACACTGCACAATTCACACCGCACAACACAACAACGCACCACACAACACTGCACCACACAACACTGCACCACACAACACTGCACACACAACACTGCACCACACAACACTGCACCACACAACACTGCACCACACAACACTGCACCACACAACACTGCACCACACAACACCGCACCACACAACACTGCACTATACAACACCGCACCACACAACACTGCACCACACAACACTGCACCACACAACACGGCACAACAACACTGCACCATACACACTGCACCACACAACACTGCACCATACAACACCGCACCACACAACACCGCACCACACAACACTGCACCACACAACACTGCACCATACACACCGCACCACACAACACCGCACCACACATCACTGCACCATACACACTGCACTACACAACACCGCACCACACAACACCGCACCACACAACACCGCACCACACAACACCGCACCACACAACACCGCACCACACAACACGGCACCATACACACCGCACCACTTAACACCGCACCACACATCACTGCACCATACACACTGCACTACACAACACCGCACCGCACAACACCGCACCACACAACACCGCACCACACAACACCGCACCACACAAAAGTACACCACTCCACCTCGCTCTCCTGTGCGACGTCACAGTAGATTCTGTGATAGGGGCACTGACCACAGTAGATTCTGTGACATGGGCACTGATCACACTAGATTCTGGGGCAGGGGAACTGATCACAGTAGATTCTGTGACAGGGGCACTGACCACAGTAGATTCTGTGATAGGGTGACTGACCACACTAGATTCTGTGACATGGGCACTGACCACACTGGATTCTGTGACAGGGGCACTGACCTGCTGTGGTGTGACGTCATTGCCGGACTTGAGGAGGAGCACACTCTGATCCACGGCCAGCAGACTGACCAGTGACCCGGGGTCAGCCGTGACCTTGACCTCCAGGGCGGTGTGGGGCTCCGTTCTGTTGCTGGACAACTCCACCCTCACCTGCACACACCACCCCGCCCCTACATCACTTCCTGCTGACGTCATCAAGGACCCCATGACCACACCACCCCGCCCCTACATCACTTCCTGCTGACATCATCAAGGACCCCATGACCACACCACCCCACCCCTACATCACTTCCTGCTGACAACATCAAGGACTCCATGTCGTCATTATCATTACGTTTGCAGAGTCATTCTACAGCGTGATGTGAATACTGTTTTGACAAACCATGGATAATGACGTGATTGCTGTCATGGTGACAGGGGAGCCTGCTGTATCAATGGCTAATTTCTTCATCAAGTGCTGTGTGTCGAAATTAATTCTTAAACTTGCAGAGTTGCTTTAAGGAGTAATATGGGTGATATGTAATCAAAACAATTATGATTATTACAATGATGATTATTACAGTGATTAAAATGATAACAAAGGAAGAATACTATAGTATTATCTGAATGCTAGGGACTGACATGAAGGACTGTCATGGACCTTGCTTAGTGTGGTCACTGTACAGAGTGACTGACCTGGTTGTCAAACAGCCTACAGGTGTTGCAGACTGACCTGGATGTCACACACACTCAAGGTGTTGCAGACTGACCTGGATCAAGGTCAAGGTGTTGCAGACTGACCTGGTTGTCAAACAGCCTACAGGTGTTGCAGACTGACCTGAATCAAGGTCAAGGTGTTGCAGACTGACCTGGATCAAGGTCAAGGTGTTGGTGACTGACCTGGTGTGTCAAACAGCCTACAGGTGTTGGTGACTGACCTGGTTGTCAAACAGCCTACAGGTGTTGCAGACTGACCTGGTTGTCAAACAGCCCCTCCACACTGAAGGCCAGGCTGTCAGGCACCAGCTCCAGGTCAGGTCGGATGTAGTAGGCCATCAGGTGGGCTGTGGGCGCCATCTTGGCCGTCACCGGAAGGTCAAAGGTCACCGAAGACTGACCTTGAGCATCGATGAGTTTGAAGTCACATACCACTCCTCTGGACAAGATCTGTCAGAGAAAGAAGAGACATGGATACCTGTTCGAACTACAGAACAATCATGATGATGTCGATAATGATGATGACGACACACTAATGATGATGATGACACACTAATGATGACGATGACACACCGATGATGATGATGTCACACTAATGATGATGATGACACACCAATGACGATGATGATGACACACCAATGATGATGATGGCACACTGATGACGATGATCAATTGATTAAAATCATCACAGCCATATAACAACGACAGTTTTAAAAATTCACCGGTACCACCCGCTCTCTGAGCCTTGACCAACACTGCAGACATCATGCAGATCTGTGACATCATCTGATGGTGTGTGCAATGGGTGTGTGCTGTGTGATGCTTTCGTGCACTTGTGCGAGCTTGCACGTGTGTGTTTGTGTGTGTGGGTGCGTGCGTGCGTGTGTATGTGCATGTGCGTATGTGTGTGCGAGTAAGTGAGAATGTCGCTATTGGTGAATATTTACAGATTTGTGACATTCAAAGAAAACCAATATTTTCTGTATTCCTGAGATAAATGTGTGGTTTGAGAAAGAAGCCACGTGAGCGAACGCTGTGATTTTCATCATGCTCTTTGGAGATACTTGTCAGTCAAACATTTCTTCTAATGAATGATATTGTAAACTTCACACATACATATACCGTGATATTTCTATGAATGATATTGTTACAATCAAACATACAGATAATGTGATATTTCTATAAATGACATTGTAAACATCACAACACACACACACACACACACACACACACACACACACACACACACACACACACACAACACACACACACACACACACACACACACACACACACACACACAACACACACACACACACACACACACACACACACACACACACCACACACACACAAAATACTCCGACATTTCTGCTCAGTTACAATATTCTGGTAAACCAAAGGAGGGGAACCAGTAACATTAAACAGATAGATGAAAACTAATAGTGGGAGGGGGAACGGAATGACCGAAGGACTGGGAGGAAGACATAAAAAACGAATAGAAACACAAGACCAAAGAGAAGAAAAGAATGTGGAAGAAATAAAGGAGCAAAAGAAGAAAACCAGACAGAACGAGGAACAACAAAAAGGCATCAGAAAATAAGAGAATAAAGTCATGAAAGGAAGGCAAGAACAAAGACTGAGATAAGGAGAAAAAGAAGGAGAGAAGATAGGAGGTAGGGAGGACAGGAAGGAGGGAAGAAAGGAGGTAGGGAGGACAGGAAGGAGGGAAGAAAGGAGGTAGGGAGGACAGGAAGGAGGGAAGAAAGGAGGTAGGGAGGACAGGAAGGAGGGAAGAAAGGAGGTAGGGAGGACAGGAAGGAGGGAAGAAAGGAAGTAGGGAGGAAAGGAAGGAGGGAAGAAAGGAGGTAGGGAGGACAGGAAGGAGGGAAGAAAGGAGGTAGGGAGGACAGGAAGGAGGGAAGAAAGGAGGTAGGGAGGACAGGAAGGAGGGAAGAAAGGAGGTAGGGAGGACAGGAAGGAGGGAAGAAAGGAGGTAGGGAGGACAGGAAGGAGGGAAGAAAGGAGGTAGGGAGGACAGGAAGGAGGGAAGAAAGGAGGTAGGGAGGAAAGGAGGAGGGAAGAAAGGAGGTAGGGAGGACAGGAAGGAGGGGAAAGAGGAGGGAGGACAGGAAGGAGGAAGAAAGGAGGTAGGGAGGACAGGAAGGAGGGAAGAAAGGAGGTAGGGAGGACAGGAAGGAGGGAAGAAAGGAGTAGGGAGGACAGGAAGGAGGGAAGAAAGGAGGTAGGGAGGACAGGAAGGAGGGAAGAAAGGAGGTAGGGAGGACAGGAAGGAGGGAAGAAAGGAGGTAGGAGAGGAGGAAGGAAGGAGAGGAGAAGAAAGGAGGTAGGGAGGACAGGAAGGAGGAGAAAGAAAGGAGGACAGGAAGGAGGGAAGAAAGGAGTAGGGAGGACAGGAAGGAGGGAAGAAGAAGGAGGTAGGGAGGACAGGAAGGAGGGAAGAAAGGAGGTAGGGAGGACGAGGGGAAGAGAGGAGGAAGGAAAGGAGTAGGGAGGACAGGAAGGAGGGAAAGAAGGAGGAGGAAGGAGGAAGAAGGAGGAGAGGAGGACAGGAAGGAGGGAAGAAAGGAGGTAGGAGGACAGGAAGGAGGGAAGAAAGGAGGACAGGAAGGAGGGAAGAAAGGAGGTAGGAGGACAGGAAGGAGGAAGAAGAGGAGGGACAGGAAGGAGGGAAGAAAGGAAGGAGGAGGAAGGAGGGGACAGGAAGGAGGGAAGAAAGGAGGTAGGGAGGACAGGAAGGAGGGAAGAAAGGAGAGGAGGAAGGAAGGGGGAAGAAAGAGAGGAGGACAGGAAGGAGGAAGAAGAAAGGAGGACAGGAAGGAGGGAAGAAAGGAGGAAGGAAGGAGGAGAAGAGGGGACAGGAGGAGGGAAGAAAGGAGGCAGGAAGGAGGGAGAAGGAGGACAGAAGGAGGAAAGGAGAGGACAGGAAGAGGAGATGGAGGCAGGAGGAGGGAAGAAAGAGGAACAGGACAGGAGGAAGAGTAGGACGACAGAAGCAAAAACAGGATAAGGACAGGAAGAGAGAACAGTAGAACAGAAGGAGACAAAAGGATCAGAAGATAAGAGACAGCAAAGATACAACATGACAACAACAAAGGGATAAGGACAGAAAAGATAAAATTAGAACAAAAAGCAACAAACAGAAAGATAGAGAGACAGCAAGAAATCAAATCGTACAACAACAACAGGATACTGGACAGCAAATATCACGATCTATGACACAACAAACAACATCGATAAGGACAGCAAAATATCAACATCTAACAACAACAACAACAACGATAAGACAGCAAAATATCAACATCTACAACAACAACAGCGATAAAGGACAGCAAAAGATCAACATCACAACAACAACAACAACAACATCAAAGATAAGACAGCAAAATATCAACATCTACAACAACAACAACGATAAGGACAGCAAAATATCAACATCTATAACAACAACAACATCAAAGATAAGGACAGCAAAATATCAACATCACAACAACAACAACGATAAGGACAGCAAAATATCAACATCATAACAACAACAACAACAACAACAACACACGATAAGGACAGCAAAAATATCAACATCTACAACAACAACAACAACAAAAGATAAGGACAGCAAAACATCTAACATATCACAAATAAACATCACAAACAACGATAAGGACAGCAAAATTAAACATCAACAACAACAACACCAACGATAAGGGGCAAAACATTAACATACAACAACAACATCAAGATAAGGACAGCAAAACATTAAATCCAAACAACAAAAAAACGATAAGGACAGCAAACATTAATACAAACAAAACACAAAACGATAGGGACATCAAAACAAAACATTACCAAGCAACATCAAGATAGACAGCAAATACGAACTCTACAACAGCAACAGCAACGATAATGACAGAAAAATATCAACATCCACAACAAATAACATCAAAAGATAAAGAGAGCAAAACACTATCATCTACAACAACGACAACAGCAACAATAAGGACAGTAAAGCATTAAGATCTACAAAAACACAGGCATCAATGATTAGGCAATAAAAAACTTAACATTTACAAAGCAAAAGCATCAATGGATTTCTTGATACTACAGGCAAACAAGGAAAAACGGAAGCAAATTGAAAATTCACAGTAGAAAGCAGGAAAAAACAAACCAAATAGAAGCAATATAAAGCATAACAAAACCCACACACAATCAGGATTGAAACAACAAAGAACCCACCCAAACTAGTACCAAGAACCAACACAGTGACACAAGAACAGGAACCCCCCAACACAACAAAGAACGGACTAAAACAGGACAAAGCACCAAGACAGTGACACAAGAACAAAGAACGGACTAAAACTAGGTGAAAGACCGGCACATTGGCACATCCACAGGAACGCCCAACCCAAGAAACTAGCCGGCCATAAGCGACGTGCACCCCGTGCGTCAGCCGTGCATCACCTGCACATTGCTGTCCAGCAGAGACAGCTGCAGAAAGTTGTTGCTGGCAGAATACATCTGCTGCACTTGCTTTGTGGCCGTAACATCATGGAATAACACCTGCACACACACACACACCACACACACACACACACACACACACACACACACACACACACACACACACACACACACACACACAACACACACATACACACACCCCCTTCTCCCCACACAAACACATGCAATCACACACACACACACACACAAACACACATACACACACATACACCACCCCACAAACACACAAACACACAACACACACACACACACACACACACACACACACACACACACACACACACACACACACACACACACACACACACACACACACACCGGATCTTTACAGGATGGCACATAGGCAGTACTGGCTGTTTGCTACAACTTAGGCAGACATGAGCTGTCACTCCTGCATGCACATGCACTTCACTTCACTTCTATGAAAAAAAGCAAATGCACTGATTGTTCAATGAACCATCTGGGAAAAAAAGACTGATGTTGACTGTATGCTCTACGCTCTGCCACATAAGCATCACTACATTGTGGTACGCTAGGCTACCTCAGGCACCCTGCCATGTCATTTATACATGACAGCATGATGATACACTAAGCTACCCTAAATACTATGCTATGTCACATGTACAGCCCTATATAAATACTACGCTCTGTCATATTGTACAACCCTATACAACATGGCATGTTAGGCTAGTGTACACTACACTATGACCAGGCTACACAAGACTAGACAACACTATGGTTCAGCTGTTCTAGCTATGGATTACTAACGACACTATGGCTCCACTGTTCTAGACTAAAGGACACTATGGCTCCACTGTACTAGACTAAAGGACACTATGGCTCCACTGTTCTAGACTAAAGGACACTATGGCTCAACTGTTCTAGACTAAAGGACACTATGGCTCAACTGTTCTAGACTAAAGGACACTATGGCTCCACTGTTCTAGACTAAAGGACACTATGGCTCCACTGTTCTAGATTAAATGACACTATGGCTCCACTGTACTAGACTAAATGACACTATGGCTCCACTGTACTAAATTACATGACGCAGTATACAGCTACAGGCTACGATCTGTCATCGATCCCCTCCCCTCCACCCCACTCCCCTCCATCCATTCCCTCCACTCCCTCCCACTCCACTACACGGCAGGCAGATACCCTGATGTCCAGCCGGGTGGCGTTGGCAGGAATGTGCAGGTCCACCTTGACCACCCCAGAGGGGGGCAGGGGCAGGTGTCGGGTGGTGAGGGGGTAGGTACCCGTGAACTCCTGCACCCCGTACAGAAAGCTGGGGTCTGCCGGCTGCACGAAGTGAGCGTCTGCCTGCAGGGTGAGGGTGTGGGGGCCGCCCTCCGTCACCGGGCTGTCGTCTGCCTGACTGCCTAGAGCCTGCACACAGCATGCGGTACTGCACTGTCAGCTATTGCAGTGCCCTGTCAGCTATTGTAGTGCACTGTCAGCTATTGCAGTGCATTGGTCAGCTATTGTAGTGCACTGTCAGCTATTGTAGTGCACTGTCAGCTATTGTAGTGCACTGTCAGCTATTGTAGTGCACTGTCAGCTATTGCAGTGCACTGCCAGCTATTG
>CM060321.1:68883849-68896349 GCA_030674155.1 Stramonita haemastoma
ATCTATTGCTTTCTTATTTCTTGTTTGTTGTTTGCTACTTGGTATTGTTTCTTGCTCTTGGTATTTGGGTCACTATTATTGTTGTTGTTTAGGTAGAGGTTTTTAAAAATCTTGATGTATCCGTGATAAGGGCGGGGACTGGATGTAAAAAAGCACACGAGTGCTTATTCATTATACTCGAATAAAAGAATTTGCCTTGCCTTGCCTTGCCTTGCCTTGCCTCTCTCTCTCTCTCACACACACACACACACACACACACACACACACACACACACACACACACACACACACACACACACACACACACACACACACACACACACACACTTACGATATTGCTGAACAGTGAAGGACTTGGAATAGGACTGAGTCCGAGTTCGAGTCTGCAATACAATGATGAAAGCAGCATTGTGGTGCACAGTCAGCTCATCTCTCACACTTACGGCATCTACACACACACACACACACACACACACACACACACACACACACACACACACACACACACACACACACACACACAACACACACCTCCTCTCTCTCTCCTCTCTCTCTCTCTCCTCTCTCTCTCTCTCTCTCTCTCTCTCTCTCTCTCTCTCTCTCTCTCTTCTCTCTCTCTCTCATTCCTTTGTAACCTCCAAGTTCTCACACCATTTACGTTCTTCTACCTCCCCCTCCCAAGACCCCCTCCCTACCTCCCCCTCCCTAGCCTCGCTCCCCCCTCCCCCTGCAGACAGAGAAGTGCCGTGAAATGATCAAAGAGATCAACAGACGAACTGACTAACAGACAGACAGGCTGACCAACAGACAGACAGACAGACACACAGGCCGGCAGAGAGACAGCAAACAGTACAGACCAACCGCTCAACTGACTGACTAACCGACCATCAGACAGACAGACAAACAGCCAGACCACTCAGAACAGACAGAGAGACAAACGGACGGGCAGAGAGTCGGACGGACAGACAGACAGATAGACGGACAGATCGATAGATAGACAGACAGATAGAAAGACAGACAGACGTACAGACAGACAGATGGACAGAGAGATGGACAGACAAATGGACAGACAAAAGGACAGACAAATGGACAGACAAAAGGACAGACAGACAGGCAGACAGACAAACAGACAGACGGGCAGGACAGAACAGACAGACAGGCAGACAAACAGACAGACAGACGGACAGACGGACAGACGGACAGACAGACAGACGGACAGAAGCAGACAGACAGACGGATAGACAGACAGACAGACGGACATACAGACAGACATACGGACAGACAGACATACATACAGACAGACAGGCAGACGGACAGACAGACAGACGGACAGACAGACAGACAGACGGACAGACGGACAGACAGACAGACAGACAGACAGACAGACGGACAGACGGACAGACGGACAGACGGACCTGGATGTGGACCTGAATGAGCCAGTCCCCTAGGACGGGCTGGTCAGCCAGGGGCAGCTCCCCCTCCACCACCCCCACCGCCCCCTCCACCCCCGCCCTCCACTGGATCAGGTTGTTGTTGGGGTCCTGGGCAAGGCACAGTGGTCAGTATTACTGACTTGTCAGTCCGTGTGTTGTGTGTGTGTGTGTGTGTGTGTGTGTGTGTGTGTGTGTGTGTGTGTGTGTGTGTGTGTGTGTGTGTGTGTGTGTGTGTGTGTGTGTGTGTGTGTGTGTGTGTGTGTGGTGTGTGTGTTTGTGTGTGGTGTGTGTGTGTGTGTGTGTGTGTGTGTGTGTGTGTGTGTGTGTGTGTGTGTGTGTGTGTGTGTGTGACTGGGCAAGACAGAACAAGGTCCATGTGTCAGTGCATCAGTGAGGTTTCTTTCCCACTCTCCAAATCATCAACCACCATCACCCATCTGACGTCGCCACCGACCAACCGTCTGACATTACCATCAACTTCAACCATTTATCTGACATCATCAGCCTTATTTGACGTCATCATCAGTTGTCTGACGTCACCCCAGCGTCAGCCTGCCTCCCTGACTGACCTTGACGTGGATGGTGAAGCGGCCTTGGTACAGGGACAGGTCAGGCAGCACCGCGAACACCCTGTAGTGAACTGTGCACACACACACACACACACACACACACACACACACACACACACACCACACACACACACACACACACACACACACACACACACACACACACACAACACACACATACACACACAACACACACACACACACACACACACACACACACACACACACACACGCCGCGCACGCACACACACACACACACACACACACACACACACACACACACACACACACACACACACACACACACACACACACACACACACACAAAGTGACTCGTAATGGTGATAATAATGATAATAACGGTAGTAATGATAATTACGGTAGTAATGATAATAACGGTAGTAATGATAATAACGGTAGTAATGATAATGTTAACAATAATGGTGGTGATAATGGTAATAATAATAATAATAATAATAATAATAATAATAATAATAATAATAATAATAATAATAATAATAATAATAATAATAATAATGATGATGATGATGATGATGATGATGATGATGATGATGATGATGACAATGTAATCCTCCTCCTCCTATTCCTCCTCCTCCTTCTTCTCCCCTCCTCGTCGTCGTCGTCGTCCTCCTCATCCTCCTCATCATATATAGAGTATTTATAACGCGGAATCTTGTAAAGCAAACAAATCAAAGCACTTGTGTTTGAATCACTCACACACATGCAATGGTTCACAACAACAGCAAGAACAACAGCGACAACAACAACATCAACAAGAACAACAACAACAAACAGATACTAAGTGAAAGCGGGGAGGGGTAGGGAGGGGTAAGTGTTGACTGGTGTATACAGAGTCTGTGTGTGTGTGTGTGTGCGGTTGTGTGTGGTGTGTGTGTGTGGTGTGGCGTGTGTGTGTGTGTGTGTGTGTGTGCGTGTGTGTGCGTGTGTGTGTGTGTGTGTGGTGCGTGTGTGTGCGTGTGTGTGTGTGTGTGTGTGTGTGTGTGTGTGTGTGTGTGTGTGTGTGGTGTGTGTGTGTGTGTGGGTTGTGTGTGTGTGTGTTGCGGTGGTGTGTGCTGTCAGTGCCTACTAGCTGCCAGGCTTGTAGATGGACTTGTCTGGCTGCACGAGAGGTGGTGGTGACGACAGTGACGAAAGCTGAGCGAGTGAGTGACGTTGTACCGTCCCATTAGGACAGGACAAAGGGCAGACTGAGAGGGTGTGGGGTTGTGCAGGACTGCACAGGAACTGGCCCCGTGAGTAGGTTGTCCGGTTCTGGGGCACAGAGACAGACAGAGACAGAGAACAGTGACGTCAGCTGTGCCAGTTGTCATGGATCTGCAGAGAGACAGAGGACAGTGACGTCAGCTGTGCTAGTTGTCATGGATTTGCAGAGAGACAGAGGACAGTGACATCAGCTGCTGTGGCAGTGACCTCACTCCACAGTTGTGAGAGATCTACAAGGACAGACAGAGGAGGAGGACAAAATAACGTCAGCTACTGCTGCCATGGCGCAGTGGTTTTCGCCTTATGTTAAGGGCTGGAGGGTAGCAGGTTCCAATCCCATAAAAGTTCGAGGGATTTTGTCGGCTTTGGGTGGGATCCTACCCAGAGTGAGTTTGCTATGGGCTCATCTGGAAGGTTGCTTTTGCCGTCTGTTTAAAGACTGGAAGACTGGGAACACACAGGCGAGCTTCATCCACTTTACCAATGCAATTTTGAAAGTGTTACTGCAGTCAATTGCCCAACACTGCAGGTGTTTGTATCTCTCAGGCCAAACTGATGCTGGGATGTATTATGAGAGGAAGCACAGAGTACAGCCCTGTCAAGTAGTCTCAAAGCACATTCACTTCCATAAAAGCATCTTTGTATCATCTTCATCATCATTGATCATCATATAGTAAAGAGTTGTCTCTGATTCTGTGGCCCCGGTTGCTGTAGTCTCATGGTGACCCTAGTTTTGGTTCCCCTTACGCCTTTACTCATTTGGTGAGTTAATGCCAAAGCCTTTAGGGTTGGGTATTCACGGGAGAAAGTCGTTGGAAAGATGTTTTGACGGTCATCAAATCGGGTGGGCATCTCTTTTAGTTTGGGTCTACCATTGACCTCAGGAGGTGGGGTCCTGCGGATGTTAGACCTGAGCAGGCACCAGTGGACACCACCAAAGTGACCCAGCAGCAGTGCAGGGCCCCTCTGGCTGGTGGCCCCATGGCGGCCTGACATTGTTGGACCTCTGTGGACTTCTGAACCTGAGGATGCGTCATAACAAATATGGGTATGGGCGGGTGGAGAGATTGCCGCGAACATAAAGTTACGTCAGCACAGAGCCAGTGACCACTGCCATTAACACAATGTCATGTCTGTCAGCACAGTGACTACTGCCACCAACACAATGTCATGTCAGCACAGTGACCACTGCCATCAACACAATGTCATGTCTGTCAGCACAGTGACCACTGCCACCAACACAATGTCATTCAGCATAGTGACCACTGCCATCAACACAATGTCATGTCAGCATAGTGACCACTGCCATCAACACAATGTCATGTCAGCACAGTGACCACTGCCATCAACACAATGTCATGTCTGTCAGCACAGTGACCACTGCCATCAACACAATGTCATGTCAGCATAGTGACCACTGCCATCAACACAATGTCATGTCAGCACAGTGACCACTGCCACCAACAAAAGCTAGCTGAGCTAGTTCAGTAATGTGCAGTGTGGTGATATAGTTAAGGACGGTAATGTAGTCAAGGACAGTGAGTGTGGTGATATAGTTAAGGACGGTAATGTAGTCAAGGACAGTGTAGTGTGGTGATATTGTTAAGGACAGTGTAGTGTGGTGATATTGTTAAGGACAGTGTAGAGTGGTGATATTGTTAAGGACAGTGTAGAGTGGTGATAGAGTTAAGGACAGTGTAGAGTGGTGATATAGTTAAGGCCAGTGTAGTGTGGTGATAGAGTTAAGGACAGTGTAGTGTGGTGATAGAGTTAAGGACAGTGTAGAGTGGTGATAGAGTTAAGGACAGTGTAGAGTGGTGATATAGTTAAGGCCAGTGTAGAGTGGTGATATAGTTAAGGACAGTGTAGTGCGATGAGGTAGTTAAGGACAGTGGAGTAGTTAAGGACAGTGTAGTGTTGTGAGGACACCACATCCGTGCTTTTATCTTCCCTGACCTTCACCTTGATCATGCCGTGTGTCTGTGTCGCTGCTGTGGCCCTACCTTCCTGCTGATGCATCTCTTATCTGTGTGTGTGTGTGTGTGTGTGTGTGTGTGTGTGTGTGTGTGTGTGTGTGTGTGTGTGTGTGTGTGTGTGTGTGTGTGTGTGTGTGTGTATTTGTTTGTTCAGGAAATAGACATGATCTGAAAAAGTTTGTACTTTTCTTTATCTGCTATCTGGATGGTAGAGAAGCAACAGTGCATGTTTTTCTTCCATGTAATATCCGTTCCTTTTATTTAATTTGATTTTTTCAGATGATTTATTCAGTACTCATACACCATAAGCAGACAACAATAGAGCAGGGGAGGCATCAAGCTACAGCTTATTTTCAGTCCCACCACTGGCGGAGTTAACACATGATACCTAAGTAGACAAGTGCCTGCATGAACAAAATGGCTGTCCATAAACACAAATGCCATTACACGAAAACTGAAGAAAAACAGACAACACTACCAAACTGAAGTAAACAAAAAGTGTAAAGAAAAATTCACACACAAGGAAGCAATAAAACCAAGTGAAGAAACTTTGCCTTTTATTTCATTTTACATATCGTTATTCAGATTAGTCTATCCCTCTATCATTACACACATCCAGACACCCACGCAACCCCCACTCACTCACTCACTACACTCAGTCCCATGTCCCAAAGGATGTAGGGGGGACATGAGAGAAGACGCAACAGAGATCTTTTTCCATGCTTCACGATCCTGTGTGGCTAGTAGGAGGTGTTGCAGGGGTTGGGCGGTCCCGTCTTTGATGTTGTCAACCCATGATTTCTTTTGGCGGCCTCTTCTTCTCTTGCCCTCGACTGTTCCTTGCAGGATGGTTTTTGCTAGGGTGTTGTGTCTTGTGGTGTGACCAAACCACATCAGCTTTCTCCTCTTTATGGTGGAGAGCAAAGGCTCTTGGGGGCCCATACGCTTTTTGATTTCTTCTTTCACATAGTTATTGGTCTTGTGTTCTTTGTATGATATTTTGAGGAGTCTTCTGTGGCACTTGTTCTCGAATGCTTGGATTCTCCTCTCTAACTCTGCTGTCAGAGTCCATGATTCACAGCCATATAGGAGGATAGATATCACGAGGGATTTGTAACCCCTCACACCTATCTATCTATCTATCTATCTATCTATCTATCTATCTATCTATCTATCTATCTATCTATCTATCTATCTATTCTATCTATCTATCTATTATCTATCTATCTATCTATCTATCTACTATCTATCTATCTATCTATCTATCTCTTGTCTGTCTGCTGTCTGTCTGTCTGTCTGTCTGTCTGTTGTCTGTCTGTCTGTCTATCTATCTATATCTATCTATATTTATCTGTCTGTCTATATGTCTATCTATCTATCTACCTATCTTTCATTCTTTTATTTCGAGGATAATGAATAAGCACTCGTGTGCTTTTCGACATCCAGTCCCGCCCTTATCAGGGATAGGATTAAGATTAAAAAAAAACACCAAGAGAGAGAGAGAGAGAGAGAGAGAGAGAGAGAGAGAGAGAGAGAGAGAGAGAGAGAGGAGAGAGAGAGAGAGAGAGAGAGAGAGAGAGAGGAGAGAGAGAGAGAGAGAGAAACGAACACTGAACACTGAACACTGAAATGGTTTAATGGTACCTTGGCCTTGGACCACAATACACCAGGTGAGGGGGGCAGGGGTGTGAGTGTAATGCAAAATGAAAGCATTGATAAATTTATCACTTACTATGGCAATAAAAAAAATGAAAGCATGGATAAATTTCACACCTACTATACAATGAAAAATCAGAGCATGGATACATCTCCTACACACAACAGAGAACAGAGAGAGAGAGAGAGAGAGAGAGAGAGGAGAGGAGAGAGGAGAGAGAGAGAGAGAGAGAGAGAGAGAGAGAGAGAGAGAGAGGAGAGAGAGAGAGAGAGAGAGAGAGAGAGGAGAGAGAGAGAGAGAGAGAGAGAACACTGAACGCTGAAATGATTTAATGTACATTGGCCATGGACCACAATACATTTCATGGGCTTGGGGTTCATTCATATAACTGGCAAACCAAATGCACAAAAGGTTTGATTCATAACTGATCAAAGAAGCAAAACACACGTTATTCTAATCACAAAAATATGATGTCTAGGGAAAATTGTGGAAATCATGCACATCAATTACGTGTCGAATCATAACAGTTTTTCAATATACATCTTGAATTAGCATTGTCTTCATTTTATTAATAGAGTGAAAAATATATCTTGACAAATTGTGCCTGTACTCATCATTTGTTGCTTTGAACAAATCGGGCAATGGTACGTTGATACACCCACTTAAGAACTTTTCTCTTAAGCCAGTGTATATGCAACATTCCCAAAGAAAGTGGGCTTCATTTTCAACTTTCGTTTTACAAAAAGGACACAATTTTTCTCGATCATTCTCACTATATCTATATACATTATTATTAAGGGGTAGAACATTAAATCTTGCTTGTGTGATTGCTACTCGAAAGCAGTATACATCAATAGAGTTTATATATGCTCTTTTACAAAAATACTTTTAAATGATCTGTAATGGTCATACCTATCTTTATCTCTTATAGTCCCATCCATTCTTGAATGAACATATCTACTAATCTTTGCTTAAACATACCTAAAAAAAAGTTTTACATCCCCAACACCTTGTTGCATCCAAACAATGTTAAAACCGGTTTCACACAAAATTTCCCTTATTTTTGAAATCCAGCAGTATTTACTATTTTTATCTAGCTCTAACAGCATGCAGTAAGCATTATATGGTATTCTGTTTTGATCTATTTGCAATAGTTTTAACCAGTACTTAATAGTTCTTGTACATGAATTGACATAAAGTGGATATCTACCTAAATCTCCGTTATACCATCTTATTGGGTGTTCTTACAGGTACTCCTAAAAATCTTTTACATGCCATCAAATGAATTTTCTCAATGTGTTCTAGTCTGTTTGTGCCCCATATTTCTGATGAATACAATAAAATTGGCTGAATCCAAGAAAGGTCAAAAATGTATGTTGCTTTTGTTGATTTCAAAAAAGCCTTTGACTCGATTAAACATGATAAACTTTTGAACTGTATAAAAAGTCAGGCGATAAAGGGAAAATTTCTTGCTTCACTATCAGCCATGTATAGCTCCTTATTATCTTGTATCCAACGAATAGCCAGTTATCAGATTTTTTCCAATGTCCAGTAGGAGTCAGGCAAGGTTGTGTTCTGAGCCCCACATTGTTTTCAATATTTATCAACCAGCTAGCTAATGTTATCAATGAAAAAGGAAAACATGGGGTTCAGTTGCTACCTAATATCATAGGGTATTTTTTATTCTGTTGTTTGCAGATGATGTTGCATATTTTCAACAACCCCAGGAGGTTTGCAGCATCAATTAAACATTTTGAAAGACTGCTGTAATGATTTACAGTTAAGTGTTAACATTAATAAAACGAAGGTGATGGTCTTTAGGAAAGGTGGATTTCTGTCAAAACAGGAGCAATGGTATTACAATGGTATTAGGTTAGAAGTTGTAAATCAGTATTGCTATTTAGGGTTCAGTTTTACAACAAAGGTTAGCTGTAAATTAGGTACAGAGCATTTAGTTACGAAGGGAAGGAAGGCAGTGGTTCAGTTAAATAAAGTCTTTCACAGGTATAAAGAGATGAATGCTAGTACCTTCTTCAAGATTTTCGAGAGAGAGAGAGAGAGAGAGAGAGAGAGAGAGAGAGAGAGAGAGAGAGAGAGAGAGAGAGAGAGAGACGAAGACAGACAGACAGACAGACAGACAGACAGACAGACAGAGCAGAGACAGGACAGAGACAGAGACAGAGACAGGAGACAGAAGACAGAGAGACAGAGAGAGACAGAGAGAGAGAGGGAGAGAGAGAGAGAGAGAGAGAGAGAGAGAGGAGAGAGAGAGAGAGAGAGAGAGGAGAGAGAGAGAGAGAGAGAGAGAGAGAGAGAGAGAGAGAGAGGAGAGAGAGAGAGAGAGAGAGAGAGAGAGAGAGAGAGAGAGAGAGAGAGGAGAGAAGAGAAGAGAGAGACAGACAGACAGAAGACAGACAGACAGACAGACAGACAGAGACAGAAGACAGGACAGACAGAGAGAAGACAGAAGACAGAGAGAGGAGGAGGGGGGAGAGACGACGGAGACAGACGACAGGCAGGAGGAAGACAGACAGCAGAGCAGGGGAGGTCCCGGCATGACCTGGCAGATGCAGAGTCCATCAGTCAAAGGCGGCAGATTTCACATCACGTCATCACTTCCATTATACACTGACCCCGTCACCATCTATATTACTGTACTTCCACCCAATACAACAACTGCACATCTGCCTCCATCCCCACCACTACAGCCACATATACACTTTCATAACAACAACATCAATGACTACAGCAGATGTCCATAATACTGACAGCAGCAGCAGCAAAGGAAGAAGAAATGTGACGTCATAGATCCATCACCGTCATCGTGATGTTTGATATTGTGATCATCGCCACCCACCACCCTCACCATCATCGTGATGTTTGACATTGTCATCATCGCCACCCACCACCCTCACCCTCATCGTGATGTTTGACATTGTCATCATCGCCACCCACCACCCTCACCCTCATCGTGATGTTTGACATTGTCATCATCGCCACCCACCACCCTCACCCTCATGTGATGTTTGACATTGTCATCATCACCACCCACCACCCTCACCCTCATCGTGATGTTTGACATTGTCATCATCGCCACCCACCACCCTCACCCTCAGCGGTAGAAGCAGCTTTGCCACTGTTTCCTCCTCCTCATTGTGGCCATTCTTATCCTCACTTCTTCTTATCCTCACTTCTTCTTATCCTCACTTCTTCTTCTTCTTCTTCTTCTTCTTCTTCTTCTTCTTTCTTCATCATTCATCATCATCTCATCTTTCTCTATCATCATCATCATCATCATCATCATCATCATCATCATCATCATCATCATCATCATCCCCTTACAGTTACAGCCCTCCAGCCAAAGCTAGTGGTGACGCTGCCCTGCAGGTGTGTGTGTGTGTGTGTGTGTGTGTGTGTGTGTGTGTGTGTGTGTGTGTGTGTGTGTGTGTGTGTGTGTGTGTGTGTGGTCAGTGGAGGCAGGCAGGCAGCACTGTACCTCTGAGAAAGGTGCCGGAGGTGGAGACCACGTCAGTGTCCACGTGCAGACCGGGGCCGGGCAGGTAGCGGCGCTGGACAATGGCGGCCCGCAGCTGGCAGGGCCGGTCCAGGAAAGTCTCCACCCCCAGGCTGAAGGTGAAGCCAGGCAAGGCTCTGTACGGAGCCGTCAGCAGGTAGCTCCCGCTGCCACACAGGTCACAGGTCAGACACTCAGGGGTCACTACACAGCTCACGTCATTCATCAGCTTTGCATCGTTGACCTATGCTATAGTTCTCCTTTATGGACATCTGAAAATGCCAGTATTGTAGATTCAACACCTAACAATGCCATCATAGTAGATTTAAACCTAACAATGCCACTATAATAGACATCCCAATGCCATCGTTATAGACAACCCAATGCCATCACTATAGACACAATGCCATGGACAGACAGAGAGACAGACAGACAGACAGACAGACAGACAGACAGACCAACCTGTTGGCACTTTTGTTGGTGATGGGGGAAGGGGAGGTGTAGTGGTCAGGCAGTGTGACTTGTGGAGGGAAGAGGGAGGGCAGTGTGTTGCCATGGTAAAGGTAAGGATTCAAGGGCGGGTAAGTCACCCCCACTGTCAGCAAAGCTGGGGTTAAATAGGGGGCAAAGGTCAAAGGGGGCATTCCAGGGTTTAACATGCCTTGCCCTGGGGAAGGGGTCATAGGGAGAGAAGGAGGGGTCAGTTGTGCCATGGTCAAGGTCAAGATTGCCATCAGCCCACAGGCTGTAATGCAGAGTGTGACACAGCAGGACATGGCGACTGTAGAAAAGAGAGCAAACAGTGACTGGGTCAGTAGATTCATTAGCATCAATAATCAGGTCATTAGATTCAGTAACATCAATGAGTGTGACACAGCAGGACCTGGCCACTGTAGAACAGACAGCAAACAGTGACTGGGTTCAGTAGATTCATTAACATCAATGAGTGTGACACAGCAGGACATGGCCACTGTAGAACAGACAGCAAACAGTAACTGGGTCAGTAGAATCATTAACATCAATGAGTGTGACACAGCAGGACATGGCCACTGTAGAACAGACAGAACAGTGAACTGGTTCAGTAGATTCATTAACATCAATGAGTGTGACACAGCAGGACATGGCCACTGTAGAACAGACAGCAAACAGTAACTGGGTCAGTAGATTCATTAACATCAATGAGTGTGACACAGCAGGACATGGCCACTGTAGAACAGACAGCAAACAGTGACTGGGTCAGTAGATTCATTAGCACCAATAATCAGGTCAGTAGAATCATTAACATCAACCACTAGATCAGTAGAATCATCAACATCAATCACTAGATCAGTAGAATCATCAACATCAATACCAAGGTCAGTTAAATCATCAAGGAAGGAAGGAAGGACGGTGGCAGGATGGTTAAGACGTTCGCCTGCCAATATGTAAATCGTGAGTTTCTGGGTTCGTACCCAGCCTCGCCCTTTCTTCCCAGTTTGACGAAAAAATCGAACTGAATGTCAAAGTCATTCGGATGAGACTCAAAACCGAGGCCCCGTGTGCGAATGCACGCAGAACATCTTGCGCACACGTTAAAACCCCGTTCCACCTGTCGGAAGAGTAGGCCATCGTGTGCCGGTAGGAGCGGATGACAAAATTATAACAAACCAGCATGCACACAGGTGTCGTGTTTAGACACCATCCCTGAGGAAAAATCGGGGAGTTGGAGTCCCAGAGCGGCTCGGGGCTGTAGGTATATGGCAACGTTCTGGTGGCTCCTGCGACGGTACTGGAACCATTCGTATCGGTCAATGCCCTTCCAATGGATCATTCCAGTGCCGTGGAGAGGGGGGTCTGCTGCATGGGTAACAGCTTGCCCTCCATACATACTTGCCCAGGCTTTGCGCTCTAAAGACTAGAGCGCAACTCCATAGTCTTCCGAGACTGATGAGTGCCTACTAAATCATCAACATCAATCACTATATAAGCAGAAAAATCAACGGCAATAATAAGGTCAGTTAAATCATCAACAAAAATTACTGGGTCACTAAAATGGTTGATATCATTCATTAGATCAGTACTGTCATGTTACTGGCATATAATCAAGCTGTGGTTTTTTGTCTCTGT